>JBBPCZ010066189.1:0-30928 GCA_037974445.1 Brycinus macrolepidotus | reverse complement strand
AACGCCACAGGAAATCCTTCCTTCCCACCGCCATCAGACTCTACAACTCCTCTCTCTGTCACACATTCACACAATAACCTGTACAGTAGCCTGTTGCTACTTTGTTGAGCAATTTCTTACCAGGTTTAAATAACGATCATTATGTGTATGACTATGTGCATTATTTTGCTGTGAAGTGCAATAGTCTACCATGCGCAATATTTTAGGTGCACTGTCTTACCATGTGCAGTATCATGTGAAGTTTTCTAAATGGGTGCTGAATCATTTCATTATGTGCAATATCTTATGTGCAACAGTCTTACCATGTGAATATCACTACTTATTACAATATTACTTATATACTACTAATCTCTACAAAGTGCAATACTGTACTCCTAACTACCATCTGTGTCCTTAGAAATTCACTTAACTGTAAGTTACTTATCTATAGTATTTATACCCCAGCATTTAAGCAATTTCCTCCAGGATCATTAAAGTTTTCTGATTCTAATTCAATGAAAAGTTTGCCTTTTACACATTATAAACTAAATTAAAAACACAGAAAGCAGAAAACCAAAAATGCAACACTATGAGGTTTATATGTTGATATAAGAAGTTATTTAATAATTTGTAAACTGAGTTTAGTCTCAGATGCTCAGGAAATAAAAAGCTCATTGAGATCCAGAGCAATGCTTTTATCTTAGGCTTTTCTCATACTTGACTAGAAAAGAGAAAGAGCTTATAACAAGTGACAGAGAGTAGATCAGGGTTAATTGCTATTTCATTACTGCTCCATTACAACTGAACAGTTCATTTCACATCCGCTCAAATGGTCCAGTGAATCTGCCTCCACGATTAGTGTTGTGTTCAATGACTCCTGCAGGGTGGGCAAAGGAAAAAGCCTGACACGCTCTTCAGACGAGCTCCAAAACAGCTTATGTTTGGCCGGATGGAGCGAAAAGCTGCCAAAACAGCTGCATCTGGACTGACTGATCTCTCTCCAAAGGCAGAATCTCATTTGGCGGCGTGAAATCACCCACAGGTAACATTTCACCTCTCCTGTGCTAAAGTGGGCCAGAACATGGCTCAGCATAGGAGCATGTGAGGAAATCAGTGGAAAAGAACTTTCTTTGTTAATAAGAGGTGGGTAAAGTGGTCAAAATCCTTATTTTGGTAAAAGAATTGTGACCTGAACAAATGAAGACTGAAGTGGAAGTGAAAAAACAGTCTTGCAAATATTTGCTTAGAGTAAAAAAATTAATAATAAATATTAAAAAATAAATAAATAACATCATAAAATCTACCGGGTACTTAGAACTGAGTGTCTTATGGAATTGTAGTGGAAGTGTAGACCTGTTGTGTGGCTGCAGGTTTTCACTAAAATCAAGCAGAAGTGCAGCTGATAAAACGTTTTTAATAGGTTGGTCTCATGCAACTGGTTCGTTAGGTGAACTGAGCTCCTGCTTGATAAAACGAAAACCTGCAGTAAAAGTACTGTGAAATAGAAAAAATACACTTTTGTGTGGAATATACGTGGCCTGCAAAAACAAAAATGAATCCTCACAAACATTTATTTTATAATATTTAAGATATCTTAAAATTACATTTGACATTTTAAAGTTGAGCACCTCTGAAAAACCAAAACTGAGAATTCCTCAAAGATTGAACTGCATCCCGTTAATGTTCTGTATTATCAAGAATAACAGAGCACAGTTTAAGAGGTTTAAAACAACCTGTAATTGTATTTAGAAGCCTTCTAAACACCTATTGACACTGTCCTGTGTAAACTCAATTATTAGAAATACATATATCATTTTAAAAGACACAGCCACTTCACAGGTACTCTTACTGCTCCATCTCTCATCTCTTGATTGACTTTCACTTTCGCTCTGCCTATTTATTAAAATCTAATATTATTGTTATATTTACTTATTTTACTAAATCTAATATTATTGTTATATTGTTTTTGTCACCTGATGGGTTTCTGCAAACCATTTACAAATGAGAAGTACTTCCATATGAGTGTTACTGTAATTAAGAAGTAAACCGACAGCGGTTTTGTTGCTATTTATTTTATGCTTCTCTTTTGCAGTGTATTATCATCTGAAAACGAATGATTCATCAAAATGTTATTTCTGTAAATGTACTTGAGTAAATGTAACTAGCTTCCAGCCATCTCTGGGTCTATACTGAGTGTATACTTTGTCTAATCTTTCAATGATAAGCATTTTTACACATCTCATCCTACGTGATGGAGTGGATAGAGGGCAACAATCGACTCTGGTGAAAGAGCTGAGTGCATAATGGCTGCTAATGACACTATCTACAGAAATTTCTCTCCTGTAGAGGCGAGTTCCAGTACCACAGTGAATGAGTGGAATACTGCACCACATTCAAGATCCCCCAAAAATCTTTTTAGAAACTCTTTCTACACATTTGCTGTATGTGCTGAAATGTAAGCAAATGCTCAGACTATTTCACCTCTCTGGTAATCTTTCCTAAAGCGTCTTCCAATGAACATAAAGTCAGATGCAGCACACACACTGATGTAGAGTACAATGAGTGAATATGTGCTCCTCTGTGTATTTATTCAGTGGTAGCCCCCATACTTTGCCTTCTACAAGAAAACTGACTACTCAGCTGATTTAAGGACTAACTTCCTGTAACAGGAATGCATTCTATGGTAAATTAGCCCTGACTTCCACTTTACTCTATCATGTGGACAGACAGCAAAACTGCAGTATAATTTATTTAGACTTAATGGCTTTTTCCACTCTGTGTGTGGTACACACTGCATTGAGGTCTAAAGGGAAGCAATCTTGACAGCATAATGACATTTAAAAGACTCATCATTATTTCTCATCTAACTAAAAACACAGTACTTGCAATTAATACCTCAGGGGTAAGGCCAAGTTTGTTGAGATTGCTTAAATTATTTTAAGAGAATCAATTGCCTTGATTTATTTGATGTGTCTTTACCTAATAACTTGAAGAAAATGGTCCCTAACTAATTACACTGCTTAAGTTACTAACTAAATTAGTATCACTCAAATAAGGGCACTTAATTCGCTTAATTTATTTAAGCAGTGTGAATTACCCTGAAACTTGTGTTTTAATTTGACATATGTTTGCAATGGGACAACTTTTTTTGGATTTTAGACAGAGTATATTTAGATATCTTAGATTTTACCAGGTGTCTACTGGTAAAATGATTGCTGAAAACAGTGTACCTTCAATTCATTGCAGAAAAGGAGCTTACAAAGGAGCTTAAAAAGAACACTCTAGCCAGAGTGCAAAGATTATACATCACTACATATGTTGTAAACACAGTGGTGATTCAGTAGCGTCTAGAGAGAGATTTTCCAATTTGAAGACCAAGAGAACCCCCTCCTAATGATATATCCTGAAGACCATCTGAAAGTTGCTGCTGCTTTGGGGTGAATTTCTGGAGGTGGCCTTTTCAAATTGCTAGCTGTCAAATAAAGAAGAAAGCCTTTGTTAGGAAGCCTAATGTTTCCTTGATAGCTCTAAAATCTACTTCTGCAGTTTTTAACTGTCTTCATATCATCACTACAGTCAAGCCCCCATAGGACAAACACAGTTCATAAAAATGCACTTAATTTCAATTCTTAGAAAAAAATGAACAAAAGGTTATCATTCTCAAAATGTTAACATTTTATAGAAAGTCTGAATTATTTTCAACTAGGTTATGAAAGGAAAAGTATCTGGTATAAGTATCTCTACTTCCCTCCTACGGTGGTGCAAAGACACTATAGGAAAACCTCTTTATGATGGTTTCTGTTGTGTGTTTTTTTTTTAAGCATTTTGGGGCAGATACATAAGGGAAGGCTGTTTGAAATATTTTCCCCCCACTGACTGCAGACGAAATTCAAAGAACTGCTAGGAAGATGAATATCAAATATATATTCATTAGACTTTGCATCATTGGATTTCTTTACCACCATTAAGGGTGGGATTCCTAGTGGTTGCATATTTTCGCAATGCATTCTGGGTATTGTAGTAAAGAACAAACACTGTTGACTGAAAACACAAACAGGATACAAAATTATCGGTAACTGTTTATTTGGATGGAGCACTATAGATGCTTTGACTGGCGTTCAACTAAATATCTATTAATAAAACAGAACATTAAGTTGAAAAAATTCTACCAATCTAACCCAAAACCTAACCTTAACCCAAAACTTAAATGCAATCCTAATCCTCAAACTAAAGCCAATACTGTTGATGATCCACTGATGTGTCACTAGATCACCAGAAAGTATCTGTAGATAATTTACATAGGACCATTAAAATAAAATGTGACCAGTTTATCTTTGGAGGCTGTGGGATAAAAATGCTTTGCTGCAATATATTACACAACAAGACAAATAACATTTAATCTAGGTTTAGGACAGAATGCCCCAAATAGGTTTGGAAAACAGTTTGTCTTAATTTTAAGTCTTTTTGTGAGTGTGGTTCCTGATCAGCTCGCAGTATCAGGGAATGCCACTGCAAAGACTTCTTCCCAGTCACTGCTCATCACTGGGACAGGAAGTCTCCCAGGCACTCTCAGGCCACTCCACTGAGTGTGAAATCAACCCACCCTGATATTCTTAGCTTCCAGAAACAAACCCACCTGCCAGACACTGCGGTATTGACTAGGGACCCCATTAGCCATGGCACTAACTGCAAATACAGCCTCCATAGAAAAAGTCCCTTCAGCCTGTCCCTATAGGGGAGCAATTTTTGGATTGGTTTTATTTCCAGGTACTGTAAACTCTAACCCAGAAGATTGAAATTATAGGTCATATCATATTTTCATCCCAGGGCTTGAGTTATTTTATTCAAGGATGCGATGATAGAGTTCAGTGAAAGGGCAGAGCCACTTGAATGTGTGTTCTCTCACACCCCTATTCTTATTTCACTGATGGGCTCTGAAACTGTGCAGGTGAGTGGTTGTTTATTTGCAGCAGTTCACCACTGCAAACTATAGCTTCCTGAGGTCTTTAAATATTATTGTTGCCATTCCAATGTTAGATCGTTTCTTTAGATTGCAAATAATCCCAAGGGACCACTGAGGAAGCAAAGAGGGTAGAGGGAGAGAGAGAAGAAGAGACAGAGAGACAGACACACATGCAGAAAGTAAAAGCAATGAAATAATAAAAGAAGATATTGCAACAGTATGGATGTCAGTTCTCCGTAATTGTCTCCCTTGTTTCTCGGGGATGTGCTAGTAATAAGTAAAGGAAAAAAAAAAAAATTGGCTCTGTGCTGTACTTGTTATCTGAATCTCATCTCAGGCTTCTTGGATGTGAGTGTATGTAATTACCACAGAGTGTGTGCAGAATCTGCAAAGAGCCTGTATGGAGCTGGGCTTTAGACATTCCATAAGGCAGTGCAGTATAAGCTATAAACTCTAGCAACATATAAGAGCTCCTTTTTCCACCCTATTACCATGAACAGCACACTTGAGATCTTTGTTTCTTATGAGGCTGACAGTTGTAAATCACTTCATCATAGTGTTGTGGGGTTTGTTAGCATGCTATGAATACACAAGTAGATTGCCAATTTAGATGGGATGTGTTCTTCAGGTGGCTCTAACCACGTTTGTATTACCTACGGTTCAGTATATTAGGATGTAATTAAACATAGCAAAAGGCTCACCTTGTTCTCCAGGCGTCCGATCAGCTCGGCCAGACGGTTGATCTGCGTCTCCAGGCCTTCTTTCCTCACCTCTGTGGCCCCTAAGATGAAAAAAATATATAAACACAATAGGACTTCAGTATTACAGAAACATTTACCTATTTCTTTCTGAATGCAGAGACATGTAATGAATAATATGTCCATACATGTTTTCCATATTTTCCTCTAGAGCTCTCCAGAATGCTGTCATGGCAATAAAACAGTGTGAAACAAGTATATAACATGTATTTGTGCAACAAACCATTATTAGGCTTGTCAGGACACTCTGCTATATTCATACTGAATGATTGGTTTGGCTTTTCCACACAAAGGTGATGTTTATTAAAGTGCACAGCAAGGGAACAATACGTAAGAACATGACGTTTAAACTGACAATGATTAATACAGTTTCCATCCTCTCGTCACATGCAATGACATGTTCAGTTAACGAGGAGAAAAAGCTGCCCAGCCTTCAAGTCAGCACTGCGTAAGGTGCCAAACCAATTAGGCCATGATACTTCTCTAACGCTGATGAGCCTTGCAGGACAAGGAGGGACGAAGAACATATCAGCTGTAACCATAGTGATGGCTCTGGTCCTTTTAGAGACTCAGTAGTGAAGTGCTAGGCCTCAGCTGCGCTGGATTGTCCATGGTTCAGACAGAGTTGGCCTACACATTTTAGCATTTTGTCGCTGCTGGAAAAAAAAGTTCACAGGAGGGGAAAAAACACCATTCTTAACTTGCAATGTGGGTTAATGTAACAAAATTTTAGAGCATTTCTACAGGTCTGTTCATCATGACATTTTGATAGTCTAAACAGCAGCTGGTATTTTCACATTATCTACAAAAAAAGAAAAAATGGAGATGCAGGTTTTGTTTAAACAGGGATGCTATTGTGGTTTTAGTGTTTGCAATACTAATCACAGAAGACTGATGACCCTCTGAACACTAAAGACTGTTGAGAATGCAGGCAATCAAGGGTTTGCTAACATATTTCAAGGCATATCACTATTGAAGTATGTAGCAACATAATATGGCATTTTGTGCAGCACCAGATTAGAGTACTGAATCTCTAGGACATCTAAATCTTCAAGGCAAGGGTTTTTTTCATTTTAATGCAGTTTTATGTGAAACACTTCTTACAGGCAGTGGTACAAAGCAGCTTTGCGAAAATTCAGATCCACAACTAATGAGCTGGCTGAGCGCGGCAGTAGTAAAAAAAAAAAAAAAACTCTGAGGAAGAAACACTGAGAAGAACCACTGAGAGGAACCACTGAGAGGAACCACTGAGAGGAACCAAGGCTTCCATCATCATCTGGGTTGCACCAAACCATGGAACTTCCTGTGAGCACCACTCAAAAATTAATCTTCCCACTGAGAGTTTCTTATTACTGTCTTCTACATTTTACAGCAATTGTAAATACAATAACACATGAGAGTACTAGTTAGAAATATTGGCCCTCTACAAAATATGGCTATTTGTACACATTCCACCTTTAATTAACCGCATAATTTAACAAGGCCCACACAGTAATTATATAATGATTATAACTGAATATTTTTCACCTCTAAATTTCACTGACAGTCTAAATGAAAAGGAATACCGAGAAAAGTCCATTTTTAATTACAAAAATTACTTGCAAATAAGGCATCAACTTTACGGTTTGTATCTGAAGCAAATTTCTTGCATTTAAGGCAGAATTTCACAGATTTTTTACATTTCTGTAAAATACAGTCATTCAGTAATTAAGATTAGATTAAGAGTGTGTTTGATGTGAAATGGTGCACTGTAGGGAGGTTTCTGTCTCTACAAAAAAAGAAGTATCTTCACAATTAAGATTATAGGAACCAGGGCCTCCCATGTCTACAACACAAATATTGCCATACTATATGCTATCCATAATGACTGGTGACCTACATGTGTCATCTGAGTTTTTATATGTAATGGTGATAATGGTAAAATAGACATAATGGTAAAAAGTGAGTAACAGTCAGCCTTGCATGTCCCTTCTTGCCCTAAATGGATTTAAAAATGCACTTTAGGCAAAACTTTCTCAACACTACTGTAAACCAATGTCTCAGGCATCAGGGATATTCAGAACTGTTTTAGACATCTGGGTTCCTCTCACCACTATTGTAAAGAATCCTGACTTTATAAATTTTTCCCAGTTGGTCAGCATTTTATATCAAACCACTCTTAACAGGGAGCGCCCCTTTAAGCCTCCCCTTTAAATGAAAATAAATTACATCAAGTGTGTCCAAAGGTTTGATGGTACTGTAAGTGTGCAGAAATGTGACCAGGAAAAAAAGCAGTCTTAGATAAAGCTGGTCTAACTTTTGCTCAGTCCATTACAGATAAACTTGTTATTGCAAGGCAGCCATGCTGATGACAGCGGTCCCTGTGTGCACCTGCTGTAAGATACTGTCAGATATTCTGACAGATAAGAAATCTGCTAACCCACACACACAGTCTTCACACTCTGCTGCAGAAGTGCTGCAAAATGGCACAAGCCCACACCCTCCATTTATCCATTAAGAACGTGAAGCCATATCAAAGGAGGGGGAATCACTTAATTCAGGATTACACTGTCACAGATACATGGTTTCTCATGCTAATAGCACAGTAATGAGGAGGTATCATAGTCCAGCTAAGGCTAGAAAAAACAGAGAAGATGACTGAGAGTTGAGGCTTATTCTCTGAGCTATGCCATGTGCTGCTGCATGTGGAAATGTTATTCTAATTAGGAGAGGCACAGGAGCCAAAGCCCAACTCTGTCCTTCAGCCAGGTTTGATGAGAAGAACACTAAGCTTGTTGGAACTGCCCACCAACCACTGCTCACTCGTTCCCTGTTTGTCAATTCCGAAGAAGCCTAAAGAGGTGGTTTTCCTCTTATCAGCTGCAGAGAAGAAGTAGAGCTCTCCTGAAATACAGTATATGGTGGTGCGTTGGCTCCACCACTCATACTTCAGTGCAAACTGTGTAAGGACCACCAGCTGTTGTTTTTATGACACTCAACTGTCACAAATTCTGCACTGAAAAAAAAATCTGCTTGGAACCTCTAATGTGATTCAAATCAGTTACGCATTCACAATTCAACCGCTTTTTCTGGTGAGAACTGTGTTTATTCATGTGTTTGCCACAAGTGAATCATGTAACATATGTAACACTTGAGAGCCATGATAACTATGAAATCACGCATACGGCAGTACTAGTCGTAAATATTGGCCTTCTACCAAATACGACCATTTGGATACATCCTGCCTTGTCACAACAGGTCTGACTGCATCATTTTACTCTCATTTCCCAAACATTTAACACGGTTCACATAGTAATGAATTACAAGCATTTAAGGCAGAATTCATTTCTACAAGCATTCATTTATTAAGGGTAGCTGCTTGATGTAACTTTTTTCAGTGTGGAATCTTGATTATGGTGGCATAACCCTCATTGGGGACAGACACACGTCAATGATCACAAATTTTTTATGCCATTTTGTCAGCTATTACCAGTGATTTGAAACACATATTTAAATAATTCCTTTTTAGGCCCAATCCAGGCAGATAGCTTGGTCTTGTATGACTAGATAGAACTGCCTGGGGACTTTTCTATAAGGACTAGGACCAAGCAGTGTACGTTTATCAAAACCTTGTAATTCCATTTTTTTAAATGACTTAAATTTTTCATTATTTTTTTTACTACAATTTTTACTCTGTTTGGAAACAACATAAATTTGTTTCAACAGAAATCACCCAGAACATTTTTAAATAAAACTGTTACATAAATGTACCTCAAAGTTAAGAACATTTTTTCTTTCTGTGGATTTTTTTTTTGTTGCTACTTTGTCAAAAATACAAACTTTGGCTAAGACCGTGACGGCATGAATGAAAGCTGCATAAAGGGGAAGTAGTTCGGGCAAAAAAAAAAGAAGAGGGAATGTGTTTAAAATAGCTGCTCATCTGGCAAAGTGGAGAAAGAAGCAGAGAGAAGTCAGATAGCATAATGGAAAAATGTCATCATCAAATGTCATCACCAGGTAGAAGATGGAGAGAATACTGTCAGAGGACACAAAAGAGACATACAGGAGAAATACACCTACTTGGTGTGTGTCAGCATGCAAATGTAGTAAAGTTGTCAGAGAGGAATGAGAAAAAAAACAAGAGAGAGAGAGAGAGAGAGAGAGCAAGAGAAAGCGTTCAAGAGAAAGAGAGAGCAAGAGAGAGAGAGGGAGAAAGAGAGAGAGAGAGAGAGAAAGAGAGAAAGAGCAAGAGAGCGAGCATGAGAAAGAGAAAGTGAGAAACAGAGAGAGAGAAAGAGAGAGAGAGAGAGAAAGAGAGAGAGAGTGAGAGAGAGAGAGAATAAAGAGAATGGAGAAGGGAGAGAGGCACAGGTGGGGAAGAGAGAATGTGCTATGAGTGAGACAAGTCATACAGAGGTACTGATCAATATTTTCTGCCTCGTGCTCGTAAATGACAGCTTGAACAAAGCCTTTTCCGTGAAGGAACTGACAGCTGCAGTGGCTGCTTTTATGGTGAGCAGGCGAAGCTTTATGAGCGTCTGGGGGAAATTTTAAAACTTTAAAACACTGGCCTCTCAACACTGGCCCTAGAACAAAGCATTTTAATAAAGAGCTGCTATGTCATTTCATGGATATTGCCTTATTGAGCACATCAGCTTTACAGCAATAAAGAATGATTCACTGAAGCCGATGTCTATAAATTACTGAAGCACGTAAGCACATAATTTAGAGCACTAGTGTTTCCCTGAATGATCACGTGATGCTTTCAACGGTAATATCACTGATGTGTCCAATCGTGGTAGAGAGAGAGAGAGAAGACTAATACAAGGGTGGGATAATTTCAATACGGTATCAAAAAAAGGATACTGCAATCAACCGAGGGTCTCACATTAGCAAAATATTTCATGGAAACTACTGTCAGTGAACAAAACTAGCCATGTAGATGAACACTATGAGAGTAAACTGAGAAGGCTTATCACAATAAATTATAACCTGAGGATAAAAAAAAAATCACAGGGAACCTGAAAAATGTGTAACATTCCAACCGTACCAAACAGTGATCTAGGGAAAGCAACACAGAGCAAACGGATCAAGCACAAGAAAGCAGGCACTTTTTTGGCCATTATGAGTTATCTAACCACTACCTGTTACTATGAGCAAAAAAAAAAACATATTGAAAACTATGTCAACTACAAAATCTTTATTTATTTATTTTTTTAAATATGTCTGTGAGACTGGTTATAGTGCCAATGAATGCCAGTTTATAAATCGTATTTATAATATCTAGAAGCTATTGCTTGGTTGCTGCACCCCAGATGCCCAACTCTCCGTCAGATTTATTAACCAATCAGCTGCACAGAATATAAAAAATTACGTTTAGTAAACAGCTGTTGTAACATAACCTGATCAAACAGTTTATGGGTGCTATTCAGTTTGAGAGAACCCATTAAATGCCAAGTGGACAAAATTTCTGTTTAAATAGACCAGTTTTGGACAGTGTTCACAAAGGGGTTTTTGTAACTGGTTGTCATAGCAGTTTCACATTACCAGTCCTGTTTGTACTTTGGTTGTTCTGATTGCTTAGCTCTCTGGCTTAATATCTACTGGTATGCCACTTTGGTAGACATCTGTTACATTATTTTTGGAGATTTCATGTAGAACATTCATAGTGTTATTTATGGAATGATGCACTGAATGTGCTTTTTTTACATACTTGCTGAGATAGTGTTCAGTTGCTCTTTTGGTGTTTATTTCTAGGTTGTTATGCTTCCGGTCAATCTGCCTGGCTTGTAACTCTCACTCACTTTAGCAGGCTTAAATGTCTCCACAGTGGAGAGCTTTTAGTGCTCAAGTAGCTTTGTGTGCATCATTAGAATGGAGGAACTTGAATAAATAGCAGCCATAGAAGCAATTATGGTTATGATATGAAGAACATTCATTTCATCAGCTTGGGTTCGGATAACCACAGGTAAAAGAAGAGCTGAAATGCTATAGAAGAGAGACACTGTATGAATATAGCGAGGCTGCAGAATTTGGTATGAGAATGAAGTTGCATTCCATTCCACAGGGTACCTAAGCCGTATCCTTATATTCCCTAAACAGTGAGCAGGGGTTGTGGGTTAAGGGAACTGCAGTTTAAATTTCTTCATGCAGAACACCCTGCAACAACATCATCAAACACGAAGCAACACACGCACTTCAAGAGACATGCAGCTCACTCTTTACACAGTTTGAAGCTAGCATCCCACAGAATCTTTTCACTCCCTATGATACGGAATCACCCTTAAAATGTCTGTAAACTGTGTGTAGTCCACTTCACAAAGCACTACTAACACAACTGGAATGCATCTTGGGCCACTGTGTTAGACTGATGGATAACAGTGCTGGCTTCTGGCCAAACTCCTGTATGGTGGACAAAGACAAGGCTGAAAGATGACTGAAGAACATGGAGGAGATGATGTGGTGGAGGGGTGCAAAAATATCACAAGAAATGCAAGGTAGAGATGGAAATTTATAGGATGTAAGAACGGACAGAGGAGGAATTTCAGGCATGGCTCTCCTTCCAAACATTCATTACTTCATAACATAATTTAGTAATTGTATAACTAAGCAATCTACCAATTATTTTGATGATCACTTTGATTTAGACTTCTTTCAAAAGGTGTCGAAACAAAACCTTGTATCTCAATTTCTTTCATATGTTTCGAAAATATCAGCTGCTGTTTATGTTGTGTAAAAATTTCATGACGAACAAACGAGTGGAAATGGTCCAAAATAACTAAGAATAAAATCTAGTTGCATTAATTTAATATGTCTCACATCCCAATCTGCGTCTCGTCCTTTTCTAGTGAGGACCCGGTACACTCCCACGTACCGGGTCACTGGGCTATCGAGCCCATTTTTGGTCTTGCTCTTTGATTTCTGTATTCCCTGCAACTGTATTTTCAGGTATTTAAATTTGCCAGTCCGACCTGGAAGCATCCATTCACTGTTTTGCCCATTTTTCTGTGATTGCTCAAGGATTTTCTTATTTTCATTGTTCCCAGAACCTCGTTTGGACTTCTGTTTCAGTTACCTTGTTCCCATTCTTTTTTTCACTCTAGCAACGTGTTTGGACAACTTTGATTTGCTCATTAAAGACTTTTGTTCAACTGTCAAGCGTTCTCGCCTCCACTCGTCTACTGGGTACCAGCATGACAATCAAAAAGTAAAATATACTTTTTTCCCCTCTCTCGTAAAATTATTTTTGGAGGTTTTTGATATGTATTTAACAATACATACATATAAATGGGCTTGTCCATTAGGCATCAGGGGTTTTATACTGAAAAAAGTAGTAGAAGAAATTCAAATATGCATTATCGTCACGCAAACTGACAACCATATGCTGATTCATTGAAAAGGTAAATTATAATCAAATAGTTTTAAGTTCAAGCAAGGAATCATGACAGTTTTATTTAAAACAAATCAATCTCATTTCAAAGCGTCAATTTACGCTACCCCACAAAGAGCCTCAAGGGTAGTGTGTTAAAGAATACAGAATGTTTTTCCCTTTCATCCACATGTACAAGGCCCTCTTTTCTCTGAATGCATCAAACCGTGCACTCAGACACAGCATGGCTGCTGAGCCTACAGAAAGTGCTGACTTGACACACGGACAGCCCTGTGTTGTTAGTGTCTCCTAAGAATGGTTACATAACTAACACTGCAGCTCCGCTCCAGAGTGCAACACTGCACGCGAGTGTGGAGAATGTTGATGCTGAGAGGGGAAGCTGTACAGAATACAGAACATCAAACAGCTTCAAAAACACGGGGACTAGTGAGAGCGCTGGCTACTCCATCACATCACAAACCATAAATTCAGAAAATTAGGACAACAAAATTCTCAGACATATGTTGATTTACATGCAAGAGTATAAAATGAATGTGGATGAAGACAGTACATACACATTACAACCACTGACTGAAATAATGCCATTTTAATAATAAATACTAATAATTTTGTGTTTGGATTAGTGCGTTTGGTTTGTGTCTTCATTGCATTAACAGTTAACAGATGACACTGTTGAGACACCAGAAGGCCTTTGCCGAGGCCCAGGCTGAATCAATGATCCCTGTCCTGAGTGGTGTTAGATGTATAACAAATATTAAAAAGATATGAACTGAAAACAGGAGTCATATGAATGGGTAGCAGCAGCAACAGCAAAATGTTGTCATTTTTATGAACATTTTAGACTTAACTAAACTTCTCAGCAACAAAAAACCCTTGTGAGCTTCTGCTGTTTATTTGAGTTGAGAGTTACTGAAAATCATATTTGACAGCTGACCAATAACTATTATCATGTAGTAAAGGATAGTCCATTCACTCTATTAAAATTTGCAGCTGCAAACCACAACCAGGTCTTCAATTTGGGTCATAAATATCAAAACAACAAAAAACGAGGATTAAACACACCTCTACGAAAATGCTAATTGCTGCTATTGCCCCTGTGGGATTCTAGTATAACGTTAGCATTAAGCTAACAGCATTGCACATAAACCTTTTTGGCCATTCTCGATTGAAAACAGACATCTGAAGCTTGTAAATGACATTCTGCATTTTATTTGAAGGTTGTGACATACATATTAAGATAGTTTTCTTTGTATGTAGCATTTCTAGGGTGACTGGCACATGGGTTAGACTGCCACCTGTATTCACAGTCAGTGGACTTTCAGAAAGCCTAGAGTGACGTTTCCCCTAAAGAAATTGGTTCCACTCATTGGGAATCAATATGTGACTGTCTGAGTCCTTTGATTCTTCCTAATTGTGTTCGTGGTTGATTAGACATGTTAGGCCTTCATGTTAGTCCAGTGCCTGAAATACTGACAAAAGCGAGACCTCATTTAGCTGTTTATATTCCACGAAGAAAAACAATCCTGACTGGATCATTTTTGGGTGAGGATTTTTAAGAGTTTAACCTTATTGTTTCCAACATTTCCATTTAATTTCTGCTGCAATTCGGCACCACACTCCAACAGCCATGTGAGATATGTATAGACCACCCGTGTAAGCTTCAAAGGGCATTTTAAAAGGTTTCACATAAAAAATAAGAAAACAATTCTGTCTGGCATTTAATATACAGTTCTCACTGAAGTGTTTTGACTTGCTCCCTTCCCCATGCAGATAAAGCGTCTGACACACCAAAGCCTATTTTGATCTTCGTGCCCTTGATTGACTGAGCTGGCACTAAATTAGGAATAAACGAGATAGCTGGATAAAGAATTGCACTTTTGATTTGCTCTCAGCGTGATTTATGGCCCAAACACAAATCTTGACGTCAACCCCTAACACAGTAGTGACGAATGTCTGACATGAGTCATTCAAAGTACCTCATTATGACTGCTTGTGCGGACATAAACATGTGCGCTTGAATTACTACAGTGTATGGATGCCTCAGAGGATTCATTATATCAGCTCAATCACCAAGTAGAACACTTAACACATGCTAGCATAATATCAGAACTGACTCAAATGAAGAAAAGCTAATAATTCCACTCAGAATCTTCAACAGAAACTTGTACTAATACCACGCATAGACTGGATGAAGTGGCATAAGGAGCGTTGATAAATTTGTATTTAATGAAGGTTGCAAATGTATTCAGGACAAAAAAGTATATCAAGAAATATCTGTCTGACCTAGTTTAATACTTGATATACTTTAGAGATATGGCTGCTAAGAGAGGCTGCCTACCTAAGATGTGACAGTGGAGTTATGCATTTTTGTGTGTGTGTGTGTACATGCGTGTGATGAAAGAGGCCAATGACCTACCTGGAGCCACATTGAGGTTTCTCATGGTTTCCTTGGCACTGACTCTGTTATTAGGAGGGTAGTCTGGCACCGGGGTTTCGTAGTGTTTTTCTGGAACATGTGGACTGGTCTTACTGGGGTATGATCTGGGTTATAGAAAAGGAAAGGCTGAGAGTTATTGTTGAAAAATGTGATACCTGAAAGTGAAAGCAAACAAGAAGCCTCAAACGTGTATGTAATGCTTTAACAAATAGCATGCCACATTTCCCTGTTCAAGTTTTAAATAAGAATCTCATTTTTTTCTTCATATAACTTCTATGAATTATGTCAGCATCATCTGTGGCTGCTAGTGACATCTCTGACCTTGATGACTGCCAAAAAAGTACAGCCACCAAACATCATAGGTGTGATATTGATAATCAAGGCTGTTTTTGAAGAATCTCAAAGCATTCAAAAAAGTATTCAGAAATAGCTGCTCTATATTAACAGTGGCTTTGCAGGTGTTTACTCAACTGGAAAGTAACAGGAAAAACATTATCCAGGCAAGGACAATATCCATTGATAAAATACACTTGTTCTTGAAATCTTGGTGACTGCTAATTGGCCCGTTTGTGGAGAATTGTCAGCCTGCTAAAAGACTGAGTAAATGGGTAAGTAAGTGAAAGTAGATGATTCATGAGGTGTTAAAAGAAACTTTTGATGGGCTGTGGAAGTTACAATTTATTGGACCAAAAATTAATGTTTAGAAAACATGAGACACACTGCATTGTAGTGCAGCTGCAACCCTGAAGTGGGGATGAATATTAAGAGGATTATTTAGAACAGATATATAGAGTATTGTTGTGTAATGTCACAAATCACTGAAATATATATACAGGTTCACTGAACTTTACATCTCACATGAATACAGTTTCTATGGCTAACATATGGCACTAAATTGCAAAAGAGCATTTTGAAGAATAGCAGTCTGGCTTTTGAAGCACTGCATTGACTCTGGTTGAATGATTCACTTTATTAAGAGAACTGTCTTGCAAGCTTCATTGTTTTAGTTAATGTCATGTACTGGCAGTCAGTATATGCAACCATGAGCCACAATAAGGCCTACAAGAGTTTCTCATTTAGGTCTCAGAACTCTGACAATGCAATCCTTCATCCAGTATGTTTGAATATTAAGCCACTCAGGTTTAAAAAAACTCCTGAAAGATTGCAAAGCTTGCTTTGAAACAGACTTTCATCTAAGATGTGACATCCAAGCAACACAGAATGAACAACAGGAACAACACTTGTGTATTTGTTAACAGCACCGTTTTCTCATTTTAAATGGATAGTGTTGAAAAACTAAAAAAGCTGCTGGTCACTTCACATGTTTATCAAATCATCATGGGATGTATTTCTAATTTTAAAGTGAAAAATGGGGTGATGCTTATTGGACAAGTCTGTCATGTTCTTTTGCCTTGCCAAAACCTAACTTGCTTGCTTTCTTAATAACTTATTTGCTTTATAGTCATATGTTATTTGTACACTGTCAAAGGAATCATAAACTACCTCTAATGCAGCATATTTGATCATAACAGTGAAGCACATTTACCCAAAAAGAGAATGCTCAGGCCTGTAACTTACCCCACAGGGCAATGCTGCTCATCAATAGCATCCACGGCACTCTCCACAGAACTGAGCAAAGACTGAATTTGATTGGCTGATTCCTTCAACAGGAAGCGGGTCACAAATTGCTCAATATTAGTTCCTCTTTCATACACCTGTTAAAAAGAGATGGTGGGGGAGACAAGCAGAAACAAAATGAGCATTTTGCACAGAGTATTAAATATGCATATCTGATGTGACTTTATTGAAGACTTTCAGCGAGCTGCACTCCAGTAGGATTTTAACCTAATGCTACTTAACCAACCTTGCGACTTTGTAAATGTCGAGTGTGGCATGCGGTTAAAGAAGTGTGCTCTTTCTGAGGTATGGAGGACAAATTACAATAAAGTCAAAAGTACGGTAATAGCAAAAAGGACGACAGAGACATGAAAAACTGGTAAATTCATTTGACATTCGCGGGGCTGTAATTGCTTGCTTGATTACTATGATGGCTTAAAAGTCAAAGATCATATTCCAAAAGGTCATTTGGTATTGGATGTTGCAGAAATGCATGAATATTGACATGATGACATTTCTAGAGCTTCACAATTAAGATATCAAGTGTTAGGTTTCTGCAATACATGAACATCATGTGACATGTAAATGGATTTGGGAAGCATATTGCTTCCTATTAAGACATCTTTAAGTGATACACGATGAAGGAGTCTTATTGCTCACATGCTTTCTGTTAGCGATGACACTGTACATTCATAGAACATGCATCAGAATAACACTGCTATACATTACTCCACTTGCTAATATGGGCCACGATTGTGAACTCATCAAAAGAGAGAACATGGTGACAGTGATGGTGACAGCACAATTAACACATTTTTTAATACAATGTCAAGATGTGGGGACATACATATATCCAATATGTATTACACCCTGTCAGAACAAAATCAAGTATTTCCTTTTATCATTTTTCAGTTTTTCACCCAATTAGCATTTTATGACCTCATTTGTCTTTTTTAACATTATGGTCAAATTTCACAATAAATGGACGAAATGAAACGGTCCAAAACTATTTAAAAGAAAATCGTTTTACTCCAAGTTTTCAAATTATTTTACTTGCACTAAAAGTTTTATTCCATTCCTGTAAAGATACTCAATTAAAATATAAAATGTGGCCTGGAGAAAAGTTTTCACATGTTAAACACTATATTTTTAGTGTAAATAGAAATTTTACTCTAAAAATGTAGAAACATGACAAATTTAAGTTTGTTCTTTGTAGATGATGTGTCCTTTTTTTTCTCTTGTAGTTTACAACTTTTGTGGCGTGAAAAAGACTAAGCTTCTGAACTAATAATAATAATAATAATAAAAATAATAATTAAAAAACTTCAGGATAATTTTGTTGGTCCTCACACATAATACCTCTCACAGGCAGAATATCAGATTTCACTTCCTCACTCATTGCCTGACAACAACTGGAAAACGTCTTCCACTGATATATGACTGCCAGGTTCTTGCTGACTCCTGAACTTTGAAGCTCCTCGTTATGGTCAGAACACAACCCAATCTTCATTACTGCTTGCAAATGAACACTAAATGCAAAGCAGGGATAAGGTAGAGAGCTCAGCTGGACTGCAGCGCTGGCCTCTCTGACATATCAAGTGAGTTATACTGCTATGCTATGCAGACTCATGCTGACTGTGTATTATGGAGGATCAGGGGGGAAGTAATGGAGAAGAAAAAATGATGAGAAGAGACAGACAAATGCAGTGCACCAGGCTGGACATGGTTAGGGGAGTGTGTGTGAGGCAGATGGATGCCCGTGTGTGTGCGAGTGTGTGATTGAGGGTCAGTATGATTAATGCCAGCAATATGCCACCTCAGCAGTTCCGCACTGCGTTTTACTACCACTGAAGGATTCAAATATCACCAGCCGGCAGTAAAGTACTAGCTGCCGATGCTAAGCGCAGACTTTTTTGATGAAGACTTGATGAAGAGAACAAAAGATGGGGCGGACTGTGGGGTAAGCACTGAGGGCTTTTTCATCTATGTCACAGGCCCATAAAGAAGCCGAGCATTAGGAATATCACTAACAGCAACCTACATCTACAGCCAGGAGGAGAGCCAAAGCATTACTGGCAGGACGTTTGTTCAAAGTTGTGGAGAAAACAGAGACAACAGCTATAAAAGCAATGAGGTCAAAGTGTGAAGTGCTTCATTTTGACATAAGCAAACCTGAGGCACTTAATCAGTTCCTGTCATAAGTTTACTGATGTGTAAAACAGAATAAAGACAGGCTGCAGGAATCTACATAAAAAAGCCCCCAACCTTCTTTACCGCAGTAAAATCACTGCAAGGCATGCCCTCAAGGGACTTTAATTCAACACTTCATGATTCAAAAAAACAATGTCCAATAAATTAATGTATCAATGTTAATAATAATAATCACAATACACTTGCTGCTTCTGTGAAGTAATGTAATTTGTAAGTTTTCCTCTTATCCCAAATGTAGAATCAGCCAAGACATGTTTGGTGTCATAAGTTTGCCTCTTTAGTTTTGCACTGGAGGTAAAAAAGCTAATGTAGCTAAGCAGTAAAGGTCTTTGTCATCCAAACAGGTTATACTATCCCAATAGCTCCAATTTGAAATTAAAGAAGCAAGTTTCGGACACCAAGATCTTTGGTTAACCATCGCCTTTAACAGTAGGCTGTGGTTGCCAAACAACATACATACATTACATGAACAGAACATGATTTTGTATTACAGAAGTCAGTTTATGCATTAATATAGAAGTAATTGCGATTGGTCAAATGGGTTTACATTAATCATTTTACATTGGCTTTAAACATGGCTCAGCCAAACACATTTTAGAAATGGAAATATTCATTAATTGATATTTTAATTAGATGACGACAAGCTGGCAGGAAGCATAACACAATGACTTAAAACCCAAGGAAAATAATCTTGAAACTGTTCACAGAGCATAATGCAATCAATCTGTCACTTTGCAGTAAAATATCAACTGGACACGTTGGGTGGGTGACAAATTGGGTGAATTATTGAATAACAATAAATGACACACTGGACTGTAGTATCCATATACACCTGTGCCTACTGGAAGGGAAAGTGTGATGCCTTATACCCAGGGACAGATTCATTCTTTATGAATAAACTGAACCGTGGCACATGCGTGCTAATTTTTAATGAAGAGGGGGCAGCAGAGTCTGTGGGGTAATGTAGTGAAGTGTCTTATCGTGAATGAAGTTCTGGTTGGATTATTAGGGCTTCCCCAATAGGGGCAGCCTCACACTTCTTACATTTTCACGATTACACAGTAGGACTGCAATAACTAAGCACTTCACTTATTTTGAATCACCAGATGTTCTGTCAGCTTGTTGAATATTCAGATGTCAAGCTCTTCTCTCAGAACACATTGTACGTGTGGAACCCATCCAGTATTTTCCTTCATAATGCGGATAAAGCAGTGTGCTTTTAAACAGCAGACATATGCTGTCGCAGGACAGCTCTGGAAATGTGACAGACTAACCACAATCAAATGTTATTCAAAGTAACATGCAAACAAGAAAAGTGCAGTTTGCAATCGCACAATTGAAATAATCTCACATTAGAAATTATATTGGGACTATATATAGTATTACACTGGGAATATGTAATTTACTCAAGTTCTACACGAGCCATTTCTAAAGCAACTTCTGCATATCATCAAATGTTGCTTAGTAACACATTGACTCCTGTTGCTAGGATACGATTAATTGGTTCATGTTGGAAAAGCAATGTAGCATCTATGACCAAGAGAGTTTGTACCTTAAAATAGATGAAACAACACAGTAATGCTGGCATATCTATTTAAAACAACTTCCCACCCCTGTTTGTTGAATCCAGGAGTTCAATAAACTTAGATGTACCCTGTGTCCTAAAACTGTGCAATAAGCAAGCACCTGCACTTTTGTCTTGAACTTTGAAAGAACAAAGTTTAGTGAGGAAGATTTTCATCTCAGCAGAAGGAATTAGTTCAGAGGCTCGTTGGCAGCATAAAAAATATCCTTTCTGAACTGGACTTCTAAAAAACAGACTACAAGCCACTGTCTGCCCTCATATTTGCACTTCCCTTGTCCTCTTAGTGATAATTGATGGTTAAATAGTTCATTGAAGGGCAAGAAGAGTGAGAACATTTCGAAACAGAGACTTCTCTTCATTAGTCAGTACAGCAGAGGGAAGGAAACTGAACATGTGGCTTGGTCTGGTTAGACAAATCTTCCACGAAATAGAGGAAAGAGGTTCAATCTCAATCGCATTAGGCTGCCTGAAAGCAGAAGTCATGGCATAACGTGGTTATTCAGCCAAGAATACATCCTTTCATGTGACGATCCAAGCTGCTCAGACTTTACAAGACTGGGATTAAATCTAGAGCCCCTAAACCTGAGGGAAAATGAAGGCCAGAGAAGATGGGCTTTGGTTTCCATTTGTGAGAGAAAGAGACCACTGTGTTGTGCAGATGTGAGAAAGCTCTATACTGTCCGTGCGTGCTGTGAGTGTGAGTTAGCACTTGGCACCCGTGTAAATTTGCGCTGGAGGTCAGCCTAACCTTGATATCGATTTAGAGTTTTCTCAGTTTTGGAGCAAAGACACTTTGGGAGGCTTTCATCTGTTACCTCTGATGCGTTTTCACATCTCTCTTGGACAGGACATTTTACACAGTGTCCAATGGCACTCTTTGTCCAAATACAATTTGACACTGTGGCCATGAGGAGCCAGAAACTGGATCATACTCAAAGGAAACTTTCCCATTTAAGGATGACAAAAAACTCTGGAAATCCTCTATAACGATTACAAAATGTTCTTCCATGAACTGGGTTTGACACATTAATTCAACAGTGTCATAATACTCTCACTGTCGGAACAAAACCTTGTATCTGCATAAAACATTTTTAGGAGAGGGAAAAAAAAAACAAAATACAAATTTCAATTAATAGAACAACTTAACCGAGCAAGATTTTATTCTAAATCATTTTGGATCATTCCTATTGGTCTGTTCCTAGTGAAGCTTTGACAGTGTAAATGGAAGCAGGTGTTTTCAAATCATGTAAAAAAATTAAAATACAAGGTTTTTTTCTGGCAGGTTGGTTGTGGATATTTTCTCAGTCCAGCAGTGACACTGGGGTGTTTAAAAAATCCAACAGTGTGTGATTACTCACACTACCATGTCAGTATTATTGGGAATGCTGCATTGAAAATGATCCCCAATCCAAATAATACCTGCTGCTGGTGGTCCTGTTCCCCACTGACGAACACAGTAATTGGGGCAAACAAATGATGCAGAAAAACAGTCTGTAATTGGAGAAAAAACAAAGTGCACCTACATGGTCAGTGGATCTGATAAAATGTACAATGAGTGCAGATACAAGACAGGTGTATCTAAAGAAGTGTCTCCTCTGTGTATAGTATACATTTGTTAGAACGCATATGAGGGAAAGACAAAACTGAGAAAACCATTAGGACCATAAATATTGTTTTAATAATTACATAAACAAATGATGCCTGGTGTGGTCTTAAGTGATAAAGGCAAAAGGGTTGAGGTTTTGACGCAATGTATTTATTTAAAAAGAATCTGAATTCACACCTCAAACGCAGTTAGAGTCATCTCAGAACAAAAGATGCCTGAGTCAAAGCCAAAATCACCTAACAGGAGAGCCCTAATTATAATCGCCTGTTGCCACATTTTCCAGGCAATTTTAATCAGGCAAGATGGGCTGGTGAAATTACCATCATAAAGACAGGGATCCTGTAACAGTGATAATGCCATTGTTTAGACAGCAAGGGAAAGCAGATGACAAATCTATTTCGCCACAGGAGCTTTTTGTAGCCGCCTTGTTAGAAACAGCGCTCATAGAATTGGCAGATGCAATCATCACCACAGTTCACTTCAGTCCTGCTCCTTTGGGCAAACCAGTGATAGGGCAAATATTTATTGCACATTCAGAACAAACTGACCATCACAAATGCACTTTCTCTGTTCTTTAACTGAATGAATGGATTTAATTACAGAAATACGGTGATAACCACTGATACATACACATTATTCTCTGTGTCTTCACACCGCCCTTAGCCCGCTTCTGAAATAAAAAGAGCTTGGCAAGAGTGTCATTTTTAATAGCTAAATTCAGTCCTACAGCAGAACGGGGTAAACTCCAACATAATCATAATATGGCTGTAAATTTCAGATGCTTTAATGAAGAACACTCTTAAGCGCATCACATGCTTTTCCAGTCACTCCGATGGGCCATACCAGATGAATTTGGGCTGCATTTATTCATAACTGAAACAGACTTGGGGGAAGATGAGCACAGAGAAACAGAGTGGAAGCAATTTTAGCCATGATAGCCATGAATGAGTTGATGCAGGATCTTCCATGTCTAAATGAAGATGTCACTCTATAAATGCAGCTCACTTTGCAGGCAGCTCTCCATGAATGAAGCCTTTATGGAGGCCGCTCTTTAAGAGTGTAGCTTTCAGTGGCAGACCTCTAAGGAGGATGCTATCCACGGAGAAAATGTTCTACATAGACAGATTTCTATGGACAAAGCTCTTTATGTAGGTAGTTTCCCATTGTGGAAGGAACTGAGGCAGTTTTATACGGAAGGAGCTCTCTAAGGAGAAAACTTTTCAAAGAAGCACCTGTCTATGAAGGCAGTTTTCTCGACTAGGCCCTGGCCGACAGCAAGCTACAGCTGCTTCCATCTGGGAGTTAAATTTCAGGACAGAAACCAATGACAAGCAGGAGATCTAAAGTGCTGCCTGTAAGTCCACATGTTTGCAAAACCAGTACGTAATCGCTAAAACACTAAAACACAAACACTACAGAGGCGATCAACCACTGACAAGTGAAGTGAATAACACTGAGGTCAAGAGATGGGATATATTAGGCAAGAGTAAGAATCTGAAAGACTTTGACAAGGGCCAAATTGTGATGGCTAGATATCTTAGCATCTTCTAAAGGGTAAGTATTATGGCTATTCCCAGTATGGAGTACCTGCCAAAGTGGCCAAACAAAAAACAACTGGAAAACAGGGTCATGAGTGGCCAGGGCTCACACATGTTATCAGTGAAGTCTAGCCCGCCTGGTCCGATCTGACAGAAGAGCCACTGTAGCACAAATGCGACTGTGACCGACAGACTGGTCAGAGTGTCCATGCTGACCAATGTCCACTGCCAAAAAAGATCACAGTGGGCATGTGGGCATCACAACTGGACCATGGAGCAATGTAAGATGGAGGCCTAGTCTGATGAATCATGTTTACTGTTGCATTATGTGCATAGGTGTGGATCACGCTTTGCTGGGGAAGAGATGGTACCAGGAACAACTCTAGGTAGAAGGCAAGCTGTTGGAGGCACTGTGATGCTCAGGGCAATGTTATGCTGGGAAACTTTGGGTCCTGGCATTTATGTGGATGCTACTTTGACACATACCAGCCACCTAAACATCACTGCAGACCAAGTACACCCTCTCATTGCAATGGTATTCCTCTTTCAGCAGGAGAATGCGCTCTGCCACACTGCAAAATTGTTTAGGAATGATTTGAGAAACATGACAAATCTCAAATTGTACAAACTAGACCAAATCATTGAGGCCTATAAAATTACAAAATTAATGCAATCATAAAATGTAAAAAATTGCGCACTAAGAAGTCCCAAAATACTATGGCATTAGAGAAATATTTACACATTTCTTGTTGCAGTAGAGGCCCAGTCTCAGCCAAAGATTGACTCGATTAGAAAATGAATATTTTATTCGGACTGCATCTTAAACGATGGGAATTCCAAATGAGTTCAGGTGTAACCAACCACCTTCCAAATAACACGAGAAACACCACCTGGGATCTGCTAAAGTAATTCCAAATCTTTAAGAAGACCTCGGGAATAATACTGCAGGAAGTTCAGAAAGGGAGGTGGGCTTGATAACTTCAAAGGTGTCAAAGATAAACTGCTATTTGTGTTCTAAGCAACACATGTCTTAGAAGAGATGTAAAATGGAGGAGCATGAAGAGGACTGATATGTACGAAGACACTCAATAAACCAACAGCAAGAAATAAATACAAACCTTTTAAACATGTCCAGCTTTATGCACATATTTGTAACATTTGTAACATGTAACATCAGTGAAAAGCAGGGAAAGGGGAACATGCTATCTTACCCTCTTTAGCACTGATGTGTAGGTCATAATTATTCCTATATATATATATACACACAAGAAGACAATTTCTATTCCACTGATGGAATAGACACGAGAAGGTCTAAATTCAAAATTCAAAATTCAAAATACTAAATTTAAATTTTTAGTATTAATTTTTATTTTAGTATTAATTCATCTCATTCTGGTTAATATCACTTAACAATGACCTAACAGTAGCCCCTCCTGTTTTTCAGCCCATTAAGGTATGTCAGGTGTTCATGAATATGCAGAAACAACAACTAAATTATTTGTTCAGTTCTTTATACACCTAAAGATGGAACTACAGTGTATTAACATTGAAACAAAATCCACTTCCAAATGGGATTTAAAGCCACTCTGGTGCTACACTATGCCATACTTTAAGTCCTGTTTGTGTGATTGGATGGCAAGCAGTGCAATATTCTGAAAGCAATTAAAGACCGTACGGCAGCTTGGGAAATGGAGCCAGGCTCATTAGTGCTAAGGATAGCACATCCACTGTACACCGCTATGGCAACACGCAGCTTCAGAATTCCAGGCTTGTCTCCGCATCCATATTCATAAGCAAGGGCTGGGGGAGAATGTGTTAGCATTAGAGAGGAAAGGGGAATAGGGGAGGGATAATAATGCATCTGCTTATTGTTTACAGAGGCTCATTGATTTAATCCCCAACACCAGTTTCAGCATTCAGAACAGATTAGTTAATAGCTGAACAGCGTATTTCCTATTGTGATCAGAGATGTAGAAAGATGTAATATGTAACAGAAAGTAAGTAAATAAATACATTGATGTCTTATGTAGTATAGTGTTATCTGGAATTTGTACTGGTCTTATACAGGTCTACAGCCATCACATAGACTCTCTGAAAAGTACTGTTAGGTTAATGTGAATCCAAATATACCATATTTCTGAATGAAATGTGGTATTAGAGAGGGTGTGCATGGCAATGTAATCAAAAGTCACCATTCTTGGAACAAATATTACAGAAAAATAAGAACTTTGTCTTTTAAATGGTTTGGTATGATAATTTACGATAAATATGACCAGGCACAGGTGATTTCAGCTAATTTTCCATGTTAAATAACTAACAACGGAAGCTTTGCGAAGCTCTCACTGAACATGGTAGAAATGTAAACATCGACACTCTGAGTTACTCCAGGCAGCAATAACTTATTATAAAATATGATAACTATGCAAGCCCCTAGTGTCACAATTAGATTCCACTTGGCTAATGGAATCATATGGTGAACATAATTTTCTCAGTTCAGTTAATTGATAAATATTGTATTTCAGCGAAGGACACATATCAAGAATGTAAGGAATATAAATACAGATATCAAGAACATAAAGCAATTAATACTCCAGTTGAAGTAATTGTATCAAACCAGAAAATATGAGTATTGTTACACCCCTAAATATACACATCAGAGAATGGGACCACACATAACCTGACTTCACTTACGCATCTCTTTTTTGTGCTGCACGTTTCTATCTGGCCACAGAGCTATTGTGAGAAAGTGATAATGGCAGCAGGTACAAACAGCAGGCAAGCAAAGTGGAAACAATAAAACCAGCTGAACAAAACACTTCAAAAGAATTTTGCACAGCATGGACCACATGAAAAAAACAACATGAAATGGCAGCGGTGCAAGACTGAAACCATGCACTGGAAGAGTGACAACTTTTAAGTTTCAGGGTGATCCTACCAAGCTGCTGCATGCCTGCTCACACAAACACACATACAATTACCAAGATTACAAAACCCTCTCCTGCATGATTCTATTTTTCAGCAGTACATACGGTCATCAACAGCCTCATTCAAATGGAACCCTCCACACTAACCCCATTATCAGCAACAAAATTCAATCCAGCCCCAATTAGGTCAGCACACAGCAGCATACGAGTGTGAAGCACCACACTAGATGCATGTTAGTGTTTATTACAGTAGCCGCATCTCCTAGACAGAGCATCCTATTCTAAGGCTTTCTCACCTCCATGTAAACCACTCTCTTCATCCCACAGTTCATTCAGTTATCAAGAATCCTCAACTACGTTCCCCATCGCTCAGTGCAAGTGAAGTTCCGACAGCCCATTCGTTCCCTACTGCTAGACCACTATCAAAAAACTAACTTTAATGTGAAAACATATTTCGATGAAAATGGAGAGGCCCAGACAAACCACTTTTGCTCTTTCTAAATGGAGGTCATATATAATTCTTCACAAACAGCCAGTCTCTGATACAACATGTGGTTACCAGGGAAACAGGGTAACCGGGGTGACACGGTGCTGCCAGGTGCAGAGTAAACAGCAGTGACAGTTCAGCACAGGGCAGCTTTAATAGGAAAGCCAGGACAATACACAACTTACCTGGCCATAGTAATGAAGCAGGGAAAGGCTTCCAACTAAACAACAGGGGATCTCTCATTATTCTATATAACAGCCAGTTAAGACTGTGTTTGTGTTCACTGAGCTTTAAAAAGCAGCTGTGAGTTAACTTGACTTTTTCAAAAGGATTAAAACGCATCAGTGCCTCTATATATTGGATATTAATTCCACTATTCTTCCTCATGTTGCCCACCCAAAGATTCCTTATTCTCTTAAAATAGTTTTTTTTCTGCCACTGTCATCTTTGGCTTGAATTCAGACTTCTATAAAGCTGCTCTGTGCTGCCTGAATCAGACTAAATTGATTTTATAACATGCTACAATGCACAACATAACAGCTCTGTAAGAACGCATCAAAATAACGTGATATTGCAATGCAAAAATGTGACAGAATGTATTGTGGACAAGTGGCAGTGCACTGTGAAGAATAAGCTTCCTAATAACTATGTGATATTTGATTGTGTGGTTTATAGTGTTCAACCATTGCCAATCAACAGCCCAATCCAGAACATTCATGTGATACATCACCCTCCCCCTGCATTCCAGTTCTAGTTTCATTAGCATGAAACTGAGACAACTGAATAAAGTCATTATTTTCCTTCAAATCATTTTTCTTTTAAATCAACACACAGCTGCGAGCTCAGGACACAGGACTGAAAGGGAAACTGACACAGAAATTGCAACAGGCATTGTAATATTGAAAAAATAGATATTAATTAAAATTCATAGAAATAAAGAACAGGGATGTGAATCAAACTACAAGTTAAAGGCTCCATGCTTACCCTAAGAACTCTCCTACAATTTCAGAAGCCTGCCCATTCCATCAAAAGACTAAAGCAAGAGATCTAAACATCTTAATATTAATATTCAGATCTTAATAATTTGTGTTCTATTAACATGTATCAAGACATTACACGTTGGCCATATCGCTGGCCTTCCTGTAAGCCCACACGTAGGAGAGCAAATTGTACAGGAAAGTGTGACAACACCTCACACACATGAGAAGTGTTCACCATAACTACCAAAACGTCTGGGTTCACGGAACTCATCTCAGTCCCGTGTGACAGGCCACACTGGGATTCCAGTGGATCAGGGCTGACAGGTAGTATTGCCCCAGGGCCTCTGGGACCAGGCCCAATGCCACCACACCACATCACTCCATCTAATCCTGTCAATCTCCAAAGATACAGAGGAGACAATACGCAAACAAGTTGGAAATAAATCCTGACCGGAGCCTGATGAACACCCCTGCTGGAAACGCAGCCACTTGGAGCCATGTGGCAGGCTCATGAATTTCAACCTTTGGCATCAAACAGAGCAGACTTTCAGAGCGCAGCATAGAGTCAGCCTGTTTAAACCACGCCAACCGGCATTCAGCCCCCTAATGAGTTTCTGCAGTTCAGCAGCACCTGCTATAGCTTCTGTATCATTTTCCTCTTTCAGCTGAGTTCTGTAATATGTCTTATGGTAAATTACAGCTATAACAGAATGTCATTCAGAATACAATGAATATGTAACTAATAGCAGCGTGAACCTTCCAGACCGTGCTCATAATATGGCTATAGAGGGAGAGGAGAGAGAAAAAGAAGAGAGGAGAAAGGAGGATAGGACAGGAGGTTAGCAGAGAGGAGAGGAGATAAGTGAAGAACAGAGAAGAGGGAAGAGAAGAGAGAAGAAAAGGAGGAGAGGAGAGGAAAGAAAATGAGAGAAGAAAATAAAAAAAGATAAACAGGGAGGAGAGGAGAGAAAATTTGAGGAAAAAAGGGAGAGCAGAAGAAAGGAGTGAAAATGAGTAGAAGGAGAGGAGAGATAAATAGGAGAAAAAAGACAAGACTAGAGGAGATGAGATAAACAGAGAAGAGGAGAAGGGGGAAGAGAAGACGAGTGGAAGAAGGGAGAGATTTGACACATTTATAAAACTATATTTTGTTATGAAAATCTTCCCACCAAATACAAAAAAGTTAACATACTTTCTCTGTTAGAAATCTTAACAAGTGGTGTTTTGTGTTAATGCTTGAACTAGCTCCAGACGGCTAGGCTAAGGAAAAGCTAATGAGAGGAGCTCATTAAAATGTGTGTGCTGGACAGACAGGAGGAAGATGAGACATGTTTAAAAACTTTCTCACAACCTCTCCTCCCTGTCCTCCACGAGCCACTTCCAGCTTTTAAAGAGCCAATTAAAAATACATGTTCAAGAAATGCCTAGACTTCGCAATTAACATAAGAGCACCACAGATGACTTCTGTATTTGAGGAAAATTCATAAGTGTATGTTTTAGGTTCTGTTCTTTATTTGAGTAATTGTTTAATTAGTTTAATCATATTCCATACAGCACCTTGATGACATTTTGTCATTACTCGTCCTGAAATTTGGCATTGCTACTCTTAATTTGTACACACTAAAGAAAAACCTCAATATACTGTGAGTGTCTTTGGTTTATGCAGTGTAGTGTTTTGGGTCACAGTGCTGTTTTACAACCAAAGAAATCAGTTTTGAATGAATTTTTGCTAAAAACTCAACATATAATTTGAACAAAATTGATCAAATTATTATTATCTTTTAATAAAAAGAATTCAGAATTTTTAATTGCACACAAAAGGCTTTAATCTGCCAGTGTTTATTACTGCAAGGTTAATCCCTAGACAAACAGACTCCCATCTTTGAGAATTAGATTACTGACTACTATTAGTATTACGGACTACTGACACTACCCACATCATTCATGATTCATGACATTTTAACAAGGGTCATTATTACTACTTTTCAAGCCAAATTTTAATTTCATTCATCAAACCAATTCTTCTCCAGTAACATTAATCAAATTCAATCAACTCAGTATGGGAACTAAGAATCTAGACATCTGGTGCAGAAAGAAGTGAAATGGACAAGAACACTCCCACATCCCAGAGCTTAAACAGTAATAGCTTTTAGTCTAGTACAGCACCAAAGACCATTCATGCACATCTGCTTGAACTTAACAGTCCAGCACTATTTGAAGCAAGTATGTGATGATTTGGCACAATGCTAATAGGTGCCATAAAAGCTTTAAATCTGCCCACAACAAACTTATCTTGTCTTTTCACACTATGTGCTGTGGTGTGTTCACATGACAGAATCACCAAGCCATGACCTCACCGTTTCTTTTGAGAATTCTGTTATCGTCCCCACAAAGAAAGTAAGAAATCTTGGTGTCATGCTAGATGAAGAACTGTCATTCCTGTCGCATGTTGACCACCTCTCCAGGACATGCAG
>JBBPCZ010066178.1:0-12195 GCA_037974445.1 Brycinus macrolepidotus | reverse complement strand
GTGGAAAGCCTTCCAAGAAGAGTGGAAGCTGTTATAGCTGCAAAGGGGGACCAGCTCCATATTAAAGTCTATGTATTGTATATACAATGTCATTAAAGTCTCTGCTGGTGTAAAGGTCAGGTGTCCCAATACCTTTGTCCATATAGTGCAGCTATATCTTGATGTAGCACTTCATTTGATTGTCTCATTAAAGAGTATGTAATACGATTCATGTTGCAACTTTGGCTAATAGAAAGTACTGGAAATGTGCTAGAGTGTTGTTCATGTAGAGCAAAAAACAACCCATCGGCTAATTTGGCTGTAAATAAATCACAATTCGGCCATAAAACTTCATTAATAGTGCATTCACAGTTACTTAAGATTAAGTTTTAGAATTGTCCCACTTGTAGACATTAGTATCGGGGCCTTCTACTCATTTCATCTCACTCAAAATAATAGAATAGTGAATAAGACCAATGTCCTACTTACAGAAGATCAGGATTTGGTAATTGTTATATATATCATGGCTAATTAATTAATAATCTTTGACCTGTCTTACTGGATCACACCGGAATTCATATACAGACTGCTGACTGGGTTAACCAGTTTAAAAATAATAATGATCTATTATGAATACTAGTACTGGCCACAGAAAGGTGCTAATTATCATCATTATTTTGGCCTAGAAATACCACATAGGTGCATCCCAACTTTCAGGTTGAATAGCAAGACAGGGGAATACTTTAGGTACTCACAGTCTAGGGATGATGTTCCCAGCATATTGAACAAGTTCATACAGGTCAGCCACCTTGCGTCCTTTGGCGAACTCATCAGTCAAGTAAACTTCCAGGTAGTGCAGCTCATCTGAAATGGCCATGTCTACAAAAAGTGTAAAACCAGACTTTAGTTACACAGAGGAACAATCCTCTAAATATCAGCATAATCATGTTAATATCCTCTTTGCGAGATACAACACTGGAACACGAAAACCAGTGGCCTAACAGAAGACCAGATACCACTCATGGACTGGCAAAGTTCTCAGATTTCTATGCTAAAGAGTGTAGTGCAGATCTTGCTGGAGTTATGAAATGCCACCTTCATAAATTAAAGATTAGTGATGAGTATCAATACACATTTCTTTAGGAAATACAAGCCAAGTTTAAAATCCTTAGTGTGGCAGAGAGTCAAATGTGAAAGAACGGAAACCCTCAAAGCAGCGTCCGCCGAATTACATAAATGTACCAAAATGTCAGAATAATTATGCAGGACTCGTCGTGCTAAATAGACTTTCGCCTTTTACTTCTGACACAGCACTTAATTTCATTCATGCTACTTAAATAGCCGACTGTTGTTTTATTTATTTAATTTATTTAAAGATGTTCGTTTGGCTTATTAAAGAGCAAATTATGTTCTTCATGTTGAAATTTGGTTAATAAAAAATTTAAATACAGTATTACCAAATTAACTCATGTGTCAATTTAGCCAACATGATGTTAAAAATTGGACACAAGCACATTAACACTACTATATAATAATACTTACATTTTTATTAGCCAAATTTGCAACAGGAAAAACATAATTTGCCAAACTAGCATCTTAAATGAAAAAAAGAGGCCAAAATTGGCCAATTTGTTTAGAAAGAAATTGAAATCAGCCAAAAAATTCCTGATCAGTGCAGCTATACTAATATTTTTGCTTTGTACAGTAAAAATACACCTACAGAGTTCATAGTAGCTTTTAGGGGACAGCATGGAGGTCCTCAGCTCGCCCAGCATATTTGAGGCATGTTTCAGTGCGTCCATCAGTTTATTCTTGTCCTGAAAGAAAAATAAAGATTCCATTCAAAAACACTCTCAAAAAGTCAAAGTCAGAAAAAGTGCGGAGAAACCGGGTCATGCTGGAAAGAGCCCACGAGTGATTACTCATCAGGATCCCTAATTAAAATTCTGATCACAAACATAATCTGAAGGTTACACAATCAAAGCAATGCCGTCTTTTTACTTTCTTTTACATTTGAACTCCTTTCCATTAGCAGGTAATTAAGGCTATTAAAGCATAAAATGACACTGTATTTCCAGTCCTATTAAAACTTTCCTTCTGGCGGTCACTCTAAGCAGCAGTGTGACACCATTCAGAGCCCTTTCTTTTGTCTCGAGTGGAAGAAAAGATTCTTTTTTTTTTTTTTTTAATCCTAAGAAATTTTGACGTTTGCATTGTCTCTCTAAACCAATTGCTTTTTTATTGGAGTTTGGGGTAGTTCAAAACATACTGTTCACTCCAACTGAGTCCATGCTGAAAAACAGGGTTTCATTCGATTTACTTGTAAAATTGTTTTGATGTCACAGAAACTGCCCAAAAAGTAACATATTACAAATATGTGTCTACTCAACCAACAGCAGTTTAGCACCATCCATTCATGCATACTCATATGTGCAGTGTTTTAGCTTGTACTGCATTTTGAATGAGGGAAAATACAGGTCAGCCAATCAGAGATGTTAAAGGCTCATTAACAAAAACAACCTGTTTCACGAAAAGGGGCAAAGAGAAGCTAGAAAATGTAGAACTAAATTATAATGAAATAACAGACCACAGGGAATAAAATGACAAGAAATATGTAGGACATAGGTCCTTAAAATACCGAGATGTGCAGGTTTTGGGAAAGACATAAATCAGTGCTGTATAACACATAATTTAGGTCAACATAAAGTACGGTGTTTAGTGGTACACTAGCAGACAAGTCCGCTGAAAGTATGCAGACGCTGGACTTACCAGGCAGCGTTTCATCTGAAATGACTGTACTTTGACAGCCTGAATAGCCTCGTCCAACAACTTCTCCTGCTCATCTTGGGGTGACTGCTGGGTGGTCGGCTAGGAAAACGGTTAAATAAAGGATTAATACAAGTGACTAAGCAAGCAGCTATGCTACAGGAGGGCTTCCCAGAGATTTAGCCTATTCTTGGAACACACAGCATTTTGAACACATTTTGAAATACAGTCTGTCTTAACCCCTTGCTGGGAAACTGGCCCTATATGTCCAAAAGTTTGTAGACACCTGCTCATCCAACGTTTCTTCTAATATCAAGGGTGTAGATTAGAGCGGCAAGATACGGACAAAATATCAACATTGCGATTTTACTGCTACATATTGCAATTGCGATTCCTTTTGATATATTAAAAGGCCCATATCTTCTCTTTTCTGGAATTAAAAAGTCTGTCAATACTGTTTCAAATGGTACATTTACTCCCTCCATCCATACAGGCCACAAATGGAAAATAAGCTACAAAAACGGCCTATTTCCCAATTATAGCTTTTGTGATGTTAAAACCAAAACATTTAGTTAACAGCAGTTTAGCCCCACCCATTCATGCTCTGATTCACCAACACCTTTCCATTCCAAACTGTCTTCTCTTATTGTGCCTGATCTCATGGTCATGTGTACCCACCCACAAGCCAGTTTTTTAGTGAGGTTATGGGATAGGCAAAGCAAATAAAGCAGATAAGAAAAGACCATAAATTCAGTGATTCAGAGAAAAAAATGAATGTTGGAACATCATGAGGATCTGAGTGCACTCGGTCATGAGAGCATTAGTAAGGACAGGATACCGATGAGTTCTGGATCACAAACTCCACTCCAACTCAACCCAGAGGTACTGAATGGAGCTCCATCCCTCCAAAGAACTCCACAGCCCAGTGCTGGGATCTTACCGATGGTACTGGGCGTGGTGACCTCAGGCTCATGTGTGGCAGCTGTAGAGCGTCTCACTCTATTGGTCAGTGCTTTTCTACTGAGATTATATAAGCTGTGCATGGATGCAACGCGACACATGTGCCAGCAATGGGTGCAACATAAAGTAGCTAAACTAATTCTGTCTATATGGCTGCACAATATATTGTCTGTTAATCGTTATCGCAATACTGGTATCACAGAAGAGTAAGGAGACATGAACACATGTAGGTTTGTAATATCACAAATTTTTAATCAGACTGTATTTAAGCTTAGATTGCATTTATGGACTGTGTGGATGGAGCAGTGAATATTTACATACTTTAAGCCTTTACTGAAGAGCACTGCAATCGCAAACATGTATTGTTTGCAATCGTTATCGTAATATTGGTCTCTGCAATACTGATATCGCAGAAGACTTCAATATGCAAATGAGCCTCTAACCAATCACGGTGTTCCTGACAGGGTGACCAATCACAGCTCCAGGTGAGTTACTGGGTGTTGTGATGAATCAAAGTCTTCACGTAATCCGACAAAAGTGTAATTATTTTAATCTTTACCTACTAAAGGTGCAGATGAATCAGCACTCGAATGGGCGGAGCTAAACACTTGTAGCCAGAAAAAGGAGACACATTTAAATGGGTTGGTTATGTGATAACACAAAAAGTACGACTTGAAAACGGGCACTTTTTGTAGCTTATTTTCCATAGATGTAGTGTATAGACGGATGGGAGTAAATGTACCATTTGATACAACACTTACAGACTTCAAGCATTTTAATTCAAGAAAAGTGAAGAACAGACCCTTTAATATCTTGAGTCATCGCAATCACAATATGTAGAAGTAAAATCACAATACTGATATTTTGTCAACATTTTGCAGCTCTACTATTTATCTAAATGGGAGACCAAATGTGAAAAGGGAAGCATTGCACAAACATGACGAGGCCACCCCTCTCATTTTCTTGACACACAACCAGCCCCATTCTTCACCACCAACAAACCAAAAACACCTTGTTAAGGTCAATAACTAACCAAACATGAAAATAGCAAGGAAACTGGGTAGGTGTCTGTCCTTCTGCCTAGTCAGACACCTAAAAAGATCTCATGACTACTAAGATCTTCATTTCAGAGCTGCACAACATATCGTCTGTTAATCACTGTCATAATATCGCTCTCTGCAATACTGTTATTCCAAAAGGTTGCAACATGCAAATGAGTCTCTAACCAATCACAGCTTTAGGTGAGTTACTGGGTGTCTTAATGAGGTCTTCATGTAATCCAACAAATACAAATATTTTGGCCAATCTATAACCATTAAAGACACTGATTCACCAAGGTGCTCTTAAAGCTACCACAAATATAATTCTTAATTCATTATGACCACTTTCAATGTAAGTTTATCCCTTATAATTAATACTTAAAGGATTTTAACTAGAGCGACGAAAAGTGATATGGAACGTGTAATATACTGAATAATAGTAATACATCTAAGCATTATTGCAATGCTCATATTTGGTCCATACTGTGCAGCCCCACTTCATTTACATAAATAACATAACTGTGGACCTAAAGACATCTATTTTTACAAGGCAGTGTGGTCGACAAGTACTATTAGAGGTTTTAAAGTGCTAAAAGCATCCGATGAGCAGTTTACTGTGCAGTATTTCCAAGTAATTGTAGGTCTTTGAGGCTCTGGTTTGGTAATTCAGGGCAGGTCGGGTGCCTGTTAGCTTTAGCTGGTTAGCTCACACCGAGGACAGGACAGGAGACAAGCAGCTGGAGCAAATAAAAAAAATATTACTTTAAAAATCTCTGAATGCCACAGTGTCCCATTAAAGGTTATTAATCGATCAGGAAATTATTTTGAGTTTTAGAAACAGGAGAACCTTTAGCTCAGCTCAGCTCCCCCAGGCCCTGCAGTGGAGCTGCTAGCCTGTCAGCTAACAGGCGAAATAAACTCCAGTCCGGGGGTTCAGGGCTCTGATGGCAGGGTCGACGCGGAGGACTTACTGGGGAAGGTTTAACTCTGTGGTCCAGAAGTCTCTTTGAGGGGAATTATATTAGTTTTACTTACCATGTTTATTAAATATCAGCAATCACCGGACGCCCCTAAAAACGCTCTCTGTCATGTGACTTTCAGCCACGCTCGCGCTGATTGGCTAAACACTGCTTCCTGAGATTCGCGCTGATTGGCTGAACGCGGTTTCCTCAGTCTCGCACTGATTGGCTGAAAACTGTTCCTCAGACCCGCGCTGATTGGCTAAACACTGTCACCTTAGGTTTGCACTGATTGGCTGAACACTATTTGGCTCACGCTGTTTGGCTGAACACTTTCCTTAGGCACGAGTTGATTGGCTAAACACTGTTTGGCCCGCCCTGATTGGCTAAACAGTGAAAGCTAAACTTCATTTATTTATGTATTTATTTGTTCGTTCGTTTGTTTGTTTGTTTGCGTTGTTCCCGAAATTTTTTGCACGTAAATATTTTCCAAAGAAAGCTGTTAAGCTGAAGGTTGTGCTCTCAAAACGAGTAAAAATAATATGAATAAATAGCTATATACATTAATGAATTCATATTTAATACGTTTACAATTTATTACGCTTTGAAAAAGTACAAAAGCGCTGTATGAACAAGGCAGACTAAATTACACGTCAATTTCGCCAGAGAGATTGACGTTAAGCTTCGCCAATCAAAAGAAGGGAGGTGTCGCGCTCCACCAATCAGAGGTGACAAGGTGAATCGGGGGCGTCAAATTTCCCGCGAAAAAAGCCGGAGGTGCTGGAGTGGGTTTAGCCAAAGTGTGAAGATGGACAAAGAACTTTTTAGTAAACTCGCATCTAAAATGGGCATAACATCGGTTAAAGTGCTGAGGTATGTAGTCAGTCGGTGCAGTTAAGGTTTGGATTAAATAGGGACTAAAATTACTTTAGTCCTGCGTTTTGAGCTGCAACTCGAGTGTTGTTAACTTCTCAGCTACTCAGACTGAGACTCGTATACTAAAGCACCGCTGCAGAACTGAGGTTAATGTAAGAGAGGGTAGATCTGTCTGTCTGTCTGTCTGTCTGTCTGTCTGTCTGTCTGTCTGTCTGTCTGTCTGCCTGTCTGTCTGCCTGTCTGCCTGCCTGCCTGCCTGCCTGCCTGCCTGCATGCATGCATGCAGGCCAGTCCATCATGTTTTTTTATTTTTTAGTGGAGGTTTACTTTGACAGCATTTTCAGTGTGTTTGGGCCTGTTGTCATGCTGACATATGAAGCCGCTGCCAATCAGATGCATTCCAGATGATATTCCGGGATGACTGTGTGTGTGTATATGTGAGTGTGTGTGTGTCTATATACATATATATAGATATATAGATATATGGGTCATTTCTAATGTTTACTCTCTCAGCCTCTCAGCCTCTCAGGGGAAGCACCCATATTGGATCAATTATTGATTTTCCTCAAATATAATTTCTTATTCTTTTTGTGCCAATATTTGAGGTCTCTACCACTAATGGATGTGAAGTTATTAGAAATAAAACGGTAGCATTTTGGTTTTTTCTGTCTTTTTCATTGGACCAGAATGGTGTGTGGAGTAACTAGTAGGAACATGAAAATGTGCGTGGAAATAACATTAGTAATTAGTTCTTTTCTCAATGTATTCATATCACAGCCAGGCAGAGGAGTACATGCGACTGTCCCAGGTCAAATGTACGAGTCTCGGAAGCACCACAGCCACCAGCAAAGCTATTATTTGCCTCGAACTGGCGGCGACCTCGATGAAGTTTCCTCTGGACAAGGTGCAATTTCGGATGTCAACACAGCCAGTACAGTGGGGCTTTTGAGATCAGCAGTAGAGCTTTATGTTTTTTCCCCATGTAGGATTTTGCCATCAAACTCTCAGGGCTGAACAAGAAAATCTACCAAAGCAGCTTAAAGTCAATGGAGTGCATGCTGGGTCTGCAGTCCAGTGTGGGCCTCAGAGATCTGGCTGTGCAGTATGGGTGCATGGATGCAGTGAAGGTGGCATCTCAGATCCTGGAACGGTAAGCGTGTTTAGAGGAATACGATTATACACCAGAAGTGTCTGGACACAACATCTGTTTAGTGAATTCCTTTACTTTAATTTATTCATAGAAAAACACTGACCAATTGATTGGCATGTTCTGAAGCAGACAGGGTCATCATGTCCATCAACGACAGGGCTATGAACCCCCCCGGCATTGGGCTGTGGAATGATAAAGCTTCATCCAGTACCTTTAGGATGAGCTGGAGTAGCATTTGTGATCTAGATCTGATCATCCATCATCAGTGTCTGACCTCGCTAATGCTCTCAGGGCTGCAGTCACATCCTCACAGCAAAGTTTTTCTTACAACTTTGTGTAAAACCTTGTCGGAAAAGTAGACACTGTTCTTGCAGAGACAGAATCCCCCTATTAATACCTTGATTTGATAAGAGGTGCTGGATGCCTGCAAGCTTTTGGACATGCAGTACTATTTCTCAGACCTGGACTAAGTTTCATGGACTAAATTTCATTTTCCCTTTTTAGGCTTCATCTGGGTCTGGGAAGCTGGTTTTGGTGTATTTACAAGACAGATAATATAGAATCCTGTGTGTTTCAGGTACGAGGCCAGCCTACCTGCAGCTCAGCAGCAAGACCTTGACCTGTCCAAGCCTCTCTTCACCACTGCTGCACTGTTTACAGCCTGCAAGTGAGTGAGTTTTCAGACTCAAAATGGACCACTGTGCTTCATTCAATCAGAATGAGAGTTTTCTGCTCCTGATTCTGAGTCTGAGTCTTTTGAGTCTGATATGTTGTCTTTCGTCTAGTGAGGACTGTGATGTAGTGTATTAGATCAGCTTTATTTAAAGCAGATACTTCTCAGCGGGAATTTTATAATTATTCCTTATTCTAATAATTACAACTAATTGGTGCAGAAGCCTTGCGAATAATAACAGCAACGTATGGCATAGTCTAGCTAATTATCAGGCCATTCTGTGCCAAATCAGACCCAGTCTGGGAAAGTGGATGCAGCACCCTCTCAGATTTTGTTCATAGTTTGTGTAGGTAATGTTTGGGTCCCAAAACTATGAATTATTTTTGTTCAGAACCAATGTTTTTTTTTTTGTTTTTTTTTATATATGTTTTGGCCCCTTGGTATTTTTACACACTTAAAATGGCTTGTTTGGGAATGACCTGGGCATTAATATCTTAAAGTCTTATTTGTAGCCTCATTTAACTTTGTAAGAAGTCAAACATGTTCTCAATATAACTGAACTGTAAATGGTTTGTACTTTGTGCTTGATTTTCCATAAGGCTTTAGAGTTGTGCAAAATACCTAAATTAAGGAAAATTCATTCTTTTTTTCCCCCCCAAATACAGTCTTTTATTAATTTGTGGCAGTATTTGGGGTCCCCACCACTAATGGTCATGAAGTTATTAAAAATAAACCTAAAGTGGTTGCAGTTTTTGGGCATTTTCACAGGACCAAAATGTCATGTGGGGTAGCTAGTATGAACATGAAAATGTTTGTGGAAAAAACTGAATACATGGTCATTTAGTGTTCAAAGTGCTAGCCTGGCTTGCTCCATTTCCATACCTGATTTCAAGAGGCACAGAGGTGGTCCAGTTCCATCAATCAAAGAAAGAGAATCATTGAGCTCCACCTGTCTGAGCTCACTCTGTGTTTTTAGAGAATGTGAGCCAGCGGGATTTAGTTCTATTACCGTTCACTTGGTTTTTATATGGTCTCTCTTCAGTAACCCTCAATAATCTCCTGATTAATTTGACATGATCATGAAGGGATTTTCTGCTCTTTCTTACAAATGAGGATGTTTTCCATTTATTTCATCATGCCAATTCATTTGCCACAGCATGCCTGGGCCTTTGGCTCCTCTGCCTCGTGCTCTGGGGGGTTGGGTTGGGGGTGGTGGGGTGTGGGTGAGTTGGGGAGGGGTCTGTCAGGCTAAAATCAGGTCTGACATTTGCTTCAAAGGTGCATGAAAATCAGACCAGACAAGAAGCTGGCGTCATCTTCCGGAGCGAAGAAGGGCATCTTCGACAGGCTGTGCTCCCAGCTCCAGAAGTTCGGACAGGAGATTTGCGGTGAGTGTGAAAACCACAAACCCCCCTCCTTCCCATGATGCAACAGAGGCCCCAGAGAGACTTATTAAGGCTGACCTTTGTTTTGCTTTTGGTAGTACAAAGCACATTTAAAGATAAGAAAGGTGCACTAACCTGAAGGCGCGTTAAACATGATGTATAGATCAAAAAGTCCTCTGCATCTGGCATTATTCTTGGTGTGGTTGCCATGGACACAGAACAATTAGTTTTCTTTCTTTCTTTTGTGTACGCGTGTTTTCCGTAATTTGTACATCAAATGCTGTCTTGAGCTCCTGAGGGGAGTCGTCAAAGGTTTATATTTATATTTAGGCTGGCAGAACCAGCTTTCCAATTGGAACGTCTTTTATAGGAGCTGGAACAATGAACTCTTACTCACTTCTGATCTGCGCCAAGCAGTTTAAATACCCAAGTTTTAAAGAGGCATATATAGTACTGTGCAAAAGTCTTGAGCCACCCCTCACTTCTTCATATTTTGCTTCCAAAGATCCAGACTTTCTTGTATTTTTAATGTGGTCTTGAGGAACAGTTCTCCAGGCTTCCTGAAGGACTTTTAAAGACTCTCATTTTCAGTCCAGTCCCTGAACCTGACCAGTTTCAGAGAGTTTGGAACACCTTTATCTAGACACATTGTATCTTTTGGTCTCAGTAAAAGATTTGCTCCCATTTCTTTAATTTAATCTACTCAGTATGCCAAAGATAAAACAGTTTAACAGGCAGAAAATAGTATTTTTGCAACAGCAAGGTGATTCAAAGCAAAATATAAAGAAATAAGGGGTGGCTTAAGACTTGTACAGGACTGTGTGTGTTAATTATACTCAGTTTTAACTCTATCACTCTATCCCATTAAGGACAATACGTTAGTATAAGAATTACATTTACATGGGCCGCTGGAATCATTTCCTCTTTTACAGCTTTTACTCTTTTATCTTCATCTGGATTGACAGTTCTTTTCCCTCCTCATCTGAGGAAATTACACACCAAATTACCCAACGTTTACCACCCCCGGTTCCCACGGGGTCCTGAAATCCTTACAAGTTTGTGAATTTAAGACAAAAAAAGGCCTTAAGTTTTTAAATTAGACATGAATGGACCTGGGTTATTGAAAGTTCCTGATTTTATATATTGTGTGCAATAATAGAAATCAAAGTTCTTTTGATTTTTTTAAACCCCCCCGAACAGTAGGCTACATTCTGATGTCTGCATGTGTGTCCCCCCCCACCGTCCTCGTTTCACATGCAAGCTGCTTCAGTTTCATACTTTCTGGAGTGACTGAAGTCGAGTGGTGCAGGTTAAACACCTAGATTAAGCGAATGGTGCTGTAACTGGAATGAACCTCAATTTGTGTCTGAACCTGTGCCCTGTTGAGTCCTTGAATTTAAGGACACTGGGCCTGAAACATCCTTGAAAAGTCCCTGAATTTGATGTTAAAGAAGCTGTGGGAACCCTGACCACCTGATCGTTTTAGTCTCATTCACATACAAAACTCTATTTCTTTTTTTTAAGCAAATGTGTCCTCAGAGGGAGAGTTTTCTCATTCATCCTGCAGTAATTTTATTACATTTATCTGTGTATTCTGGTCAACCAGTCCAATAAGGACAGTATTAACATGTACTGAACTTAGCTCAGTGTGGTAAAATGTATTCAAACAGACGGCAAAAAATGTGTTCAACTCTATAATTGCTCACACTGACTTATCTCTGTCAGGTGAAGCCGCTTCTGTGAAGGGACCAATCAGAACAGCACAGAAGAGACAGAAGAGCCTCACTGAGATGCTACAAGAGAATGAGGACGGTAAGAAACAGTCTGGATTATCATTTAAAAAAAGGCTGATTAATTAAACTGCTCCTAATCTGATGAGAAATGTTAAAGTGCTAAAATAATGATAGAAAGTACAAATACAATAAATGTTTGTTGGGAATGAGTGGGAGTTTATCCCTCTTAGAACTTAAGAATTTACTGGACCGAGTGGGGCTGAAGAGGATTCTCAGCGGAAAGACCTGATTAATGCTGGAGACTTGTGTGCTTAGGAAATGCACAGTTAGAGAAAATGCTCATCTTATTGGTGATTTTTATATGAAATCTCTCTAACAAACTAGTCTGAGACCTGTCAGTGGTCAACATAGATATATGCAGACCATCATACCTTTTATATAATGCAATTCTTGAGCCCCCCTCATTTCTTTATATTTTGCTTTGAATCACCTTGTTGGTGCAAAAATACTGTTTTCTTCCTGTCAAACTGTCTTATCTTTGTTATATTGAGTAGATTAAATAAAAGAAATGGGAACAAATGTTTTACTGTGACAGGGTGTAAAGTGCCTAAAGATACAAGGAGCCTAGATAAAGGAGTTCCAACCACTCAGCATTCAGCACCACCAGTATACTG
>JBBPCZ010066167.1:0-12196 GCA_037974445.1 Brycinus macrolepidotus | reverse complement strand
AAACATGCGATTAATCGCGATTAAATATTTTAATCTACTGACAGCCCTAATATATATATATATATATATATATGTGTATGTATATGTGTATGTGTATGTGTATGTGTGTGTGTGTGTGTAATTGTGGCAACACAGAGGGCTCAATCACGGACACAGATCCAAGTGAATCACGTGAATCACACACGTTTATTTACAAAGTGAAGTTCTGTGCAGTGCGGGAGAAGGGTTTGTGTTGAGGCAGAAGTGGAAAGGTGAAGAGTGCAGGTTGTGGCTGGCAGTGCACGGCTTTGTGGTACCCCTGTGGGCTAGCAGAGTAGCGTTGTGTGGGAGGGACTGGTGTCCTCAAGGGGTATGCGGGTAGTCTTCCGGGCTGGAATTTGGAAAAAAGGAGATGTAAAGGTTGCCCTCTGTATGGCAATCAGCGTCATTACTGTTTGAGACACGTTTGTAGATTGTGGCCTAGGTCTGTTTCGGATCTCATTCACACACACACACACACATCACGCAAGGCTTTTCTATCTGGCTGTAAACTTTTCTTGACCCAGCTGCTGCCCAAGCAATAAGCAAGCAGTGCTTCTTCAGCACCCACTGCATTTATCACACCACCTGAAACCTTTTAGTTTTATTTAGACTTCCCTTAATGTCTGTTGTTTTTTGTGTTCCCATTCAAAAGTGTATAGAGTTATTCTTCAGTGCCAGCCAGCAGTTTTGCCTTATTGTAGTTTTGCACGGTAAACATGTAGGTTCACTGCTTTTTCAGTACTACAGCATGCTACACAGCATTTTAACTTTGCTTTTACTTGTTAATTTAAATAGTCTTAGAAGGCATTCTAATCTAACTCAGAGGGGCAGAGCTGCATATGCATGCAAACAGGTGAAGCAAATATTGTAAAATGATTTATTCAGTGGCTTACATCACCTTATCACCTACAATCAATGAAAATAAAGCACAACTGGTTTTGTATTAATTTTAAAGAAAACAACTAATTTATCAAAGTTGCTAACCTACAGCAGGCTGGACCTACAGCAGGCTCTTGCTTCTGTTGATGTGAAAGTGCATACCTCTACAATCAAAAAGAGACTGCACAAGTTTAACTTGCATGGGAGCTGTGCGAGGAGGAAACATCTGCTCTCTAAGAGAAGCATGAAGGCAGACTGAAGTTTGCCAGAGAGAACGTAGACAAAAACCAGGACTTCTGGAATAATGCTCTTTGGACTGATGAGTCTAAAATTGAATTATTTGGACACCAGAACAGAGAACTTGTTTGGCGTAAACCAAATACAACATTCCAGGAAAGGAACCCCATACCAGCTGTGAAGCATGGAGGTGGAAATGTCATGGTTTGGGGATTTTGTCCTGCAGCAGGACCTGACCAGCTCACCATCAACATGATAATGACCCAAAACATACCAGTAAATCCACCAAGGACTGGCTGAAAACTAAGAAAAGGAGAGTCCTGGAATAACTGAGTCAAAGCCCAGATCTTAATCCCATTGAGATGCAGAGGGGGGAATTGAAACGGGCTGTACATGCAAGAAACCCCTCAAACATCTCACGCCTGAAAGAATTATGCATTGAGGAGTGGGCCAAACGTTCCTCAGACCGATGACAGAGACTGATAGATGGCTACAAGAAGCGTCTCACTCCAGTTATTTCAGCCAAAGGAGATAACACTATTAGGGGATAGGTGTCCTAACTTTTTCCTTTTAGAATACGCATTTTTGTTGATAAAGTTATGACCAAAAATATTGGCACCCCTGCATTTATGTCAGAAAATGCACCACTTCTCCCAGAAAATTGTTGCAATTACAAATGTTTTGGTATTGTCATGTTTATTTCTTTTGTTGGCACTGGAATAGCACAATAAAGCAGAGGGAAAACACCCAAATCTGAGACATCCCACACAAAACGTCAAAGAAATGATGTGGGCAAAATTGTTGACACCTTATCAGAATTGTAAGAAATAATTGTATTTCAAGCATGTGATGCTCCTTTAAATTGTAATTAAACTCACCCGTAGCAATTAAAAGGTGCTGGCAATATGGAAATTCCAACTTGCAACCAGTTAACATGAAGAAATGTTGACTCAGTCTTGTTTTTGAATGTACCACACTGAGCATGGAGAAAAGAAAGAGGAGCAAAGAATTGTCTAAGGATTTGAGAACCAACATTATAGAAAAGCATGGACAATCCCAAGGCTACAAGTCCATCTCCAGAGATCTTAATGTTCCTGTGTCTGCTGTGCGCAACATTGTAAAGAAGTTTAGAGCCCATGGCACTGTAGCTAATCCCTCTGGACGTGGATAAAAGAGAAAGATTGATGAAATGTTACAATGAAGAATTGTTCGAATAGTGGATAAAGAACCTCGATCAACTTTCAAACAAATTCAAGCTGACCTGCAGGCACAGGGTACAGCTATGTCAGCTCACACTATCTGTCGCCATCTGAATGAAAAGGGACGCTATGGCAGGAGACCCAGGAGGACCCCACTGCTGACACAGAAACATAAAGCCAGATTGGAGTTTGCTTACCTGTTTGCTCATCTGTCCGGAAGACCTTCTGGGAGAAGGTCCTCTGGACAGATGAGACAAAAACAGGGTTTTTTGTAAAGTACATAATTCTACTGTTTACCGAAAAAAAAAAGAGGCCTTCAAGGAAAAGAACACGGTCCCTACAGTCAAACATGGAGGAGGTTCACTGATGTTTTGGGGTTGCTTTTCTGCTTCAGGCACTGGATGTCTTGACTGTTTGCATGGTATTATGAAATCTGAAGACTACCAAAGAATTCTGGGGCGGAATGTAGGGCCCAGTGTCAAAAAGCTGTGTCTCAGCCAGAGATCATGGATTTTAAAGCAGGACAATGACCCAAAGCATACTTCAAAAAGTGCCCAGAAATGGTTTTAGACAGAGCGTTGGAGAGTTCTTAAGTGGCCGGCAATGAGTCCAGATCTAAATCCCATAGAGGACCTGTGGAGAGATCTACAAACAGCAGTTTGGAGAAGGAACCCTTCAAATCTGAGAGACCTGGAGCAGCTGGCAAAGGAAGAGTGGTCCAAATTCCAGTAGAGAGATGTAAAAGAGTCATTGATTGTTACAGAAAGCAGTAACAATCAGTTATTTCTTCCAAAGGGTGTAGTACCAAGTATTAAGTTGAGGGTGCCAATCATTTTGGCCATTCAGGCCATTTCTGAAGTTTTGTGTGGAATGTCTCAGATTTGGGTTTTTTCCTCTGCTTTTTTGTGTTCGTCCAGTGCCAACAAAAGAAATAAACATGACAATACCACAGCATTTGTTATTGGAACAATTTTCTGGGAGAAGTGGTGCGTTTTCTGACATAAATGGAGGGGTGCCAATATTTTTGGCCATGACTGTATCTTTTGTTTAATGAGTACATCAACGTTACTTTTAGTTATCACTTTATTTTTCAGAAATAAATAAAAACAAGATTAGACATCAATATGTGAACATTTCTTAATAAAGAACTGAATATAATTTTTTAGTTTTTTCACATGACTGTATTATTCAGTTATGTCTTGCTAGTTATACGCTCCGTTAGGAAATATGAAATGTTTTCGTATAGTACACTGACACATACATCTTTGTCACTGCTGCTGTCTGCACGTTCAAACTCATGTCTGGTATGTTTAGGTGTGTGTATATTGTAAGTCTTCTCAGAGGTGGTTATACACTATTTTTGTGTGTACAAATGGCTACTACTGGAAAATTACAAGATATGAATGTATAGATTATTATAGAAGAATTATAAATCCCTTTCTTTAAGTGCTCCTTCTGCATAAATCGAGAGACTATTTAAGTGAACATAAAGGTAACCTTGTTATTTTGCTACATCTCTGTTATATGCCACAAATGAAAAATAAAGAAGAGAAGTGTATGATTCTGCACAACACAATACAACGTAGTATTGCCAGAACATGAGTACTGGCAAGTAACAGAAATAAGGAGAGCAAAGAGGGAGTCATGAGATGGATAAGTGGAGACAGAGAACACATCAGAGGAAGGTAAGAGAATGATGGACAGAAACAGTACTTCAGGTTGTTAATAAATCAATTCTGGTCAGGTGTGTTAATTTTTCCTAGCACTACTTCCCTCTGTATGTTAAAACTGATGCCTGGTTGGAGTGGATGTAAATTTGGGGGTAATGATACACAATGTAAAGAACTTTTTGTGATTAAATTATCAAAATAATCACCAATATTAGCATTAATAACAGTAATAAAAATAAAAACAGAATAGTAATGATAGTAGATGATAGTTTATATAGAGAAACAGACATGTGTTCATGGCAAATTTGGCAGTCCTAGGAGACATCAGTACTGTGCTTGCATGTGAAAGCGTATTCAGTGACCAGACAGGTTTTTTTTATTTTATTTAATGGAGGACATCCCCCTGGCTCATGAACCTTATGAGACAGAGCCTTTCCTTCATCCTTTTATTGGCTCTTAGTATAGTAACAATTGCATCCATGGGAGTGTATTTTATGTAAACCTTATGTATGCAAGGGTAAATTGAAGCATGTCATTTGCAAATGATATCTTAGTTACTCATTTCCACACCCCAAAGCTGATTCATCACAGCACATATGGATGCTATACACCAGTTTCATAAATCAGAAGATTTATTTAGGAAATCTGAGAAGTTGTAACAGTTTGAATTTTATGTTTGATTCAGTTATTTGAAATGTGGATGCAAGTTTTAATCTGTTTGAAGTAGTAAGCCTAGCTATGGCAAAGTATCTGCTTAAACCACACGTTACATTGTAGCTGCATGTAATATACTTAATCTTGAGGATGAGCATAACTGTGACTTTACAACAACCTCTTAAACATTAACATTCACTGAATTGTTGGCATGTGTATTTTCTCCCTGACTTTCGGTGATGCAACAAATACTTGAATATTGATGTCCATATTCAAATACTGGCACATAGAATGGTTAAAATAGTTGTTGAGTACCAATGCACATCTCTAGTAACAACTCTCAGTTCCATTGTGCATTCTCACTGCACCACTGTAATCTTACTTCTGAATGAGATGTACAGAAAATATGTTGTAAGTCCCCACTGTTGTCATAGTATTCTAGTAGACTTGTATATGTAGTTGCTAACCTTTTAATATCAGCAAAAGCAGAGATAGGCAATGGCAGACTGCAGCGTTGCAAACTAAATAGGCCATTTTGGTACACACTAGAGCCTGAAGGGAAAGACAAAGTGGACTACAGGGTGAAGCCTCAGATAGAATTGGACTGCGATTATTTTCAGTTATTTCACAGACTTTGTGAACAAGTGTCTTCAATGTACAAAATAATCCTTTCTCTTTCCTCTTTCGAAGTATTTATAACAGCCACAAGCCTTCAGTTTTGTCAGAGTTGAGTGGATATTTCAAATGCACAATGGTCACGTTCTGTCTGAGGATGTGACCTTCAACTGATACACACCTTTGGGTGTTTTTTCAGGTGCCATTTATAATTTTTGACTCCTGGTCTTACACCAGTCAGATTCCTTCCAGAATTAGATTGCTGGAACTAACATTTTCTTTTGTGTTCTTGTATACTCTGTTTCTGTCTATCCCATTACATCTCAGTGTTCCTGCATGATGTCTCATCACTCTCCATTAAACGGCAAGGGTTTTATATTCATTTGTAGGTTGCCATTTTATTTGATACTCTTATCTTGTACCTACACCTATTTGGTGTTCTGTCAGGTACACCTAACAAACTCTGTTGTTCAGGAGTCTGGACCTGGTGATCAGCTGCCCTGGAAATTTTAGTTAAACTCTCATTTTCACACTTTTTAACATCCCTTTTAATTAAAGTCTAATTAAAAGCATGTGGGATTGAAGTAGCCTTTTCATGTTGGAATGATCACCTCTTCCACATTTGTAGGTGTGTATGCAAATCTTTTGGCATGGTGGCCAAATTGCATATATTGAAGTAAAAAAAAAAGTAAACACTAACTTTACTGAAGATTATTTAAAATTGTGCAAGTTAATGCACATATTGTTTCTTTAACTTTACAAAAAGAATAAAAGTAATTGTGGCATTTAGTAATACTCCCTTTAGCAGATATCATTTTCAAATTCATTTTACCCACACATCCTTGCAGAGTGCTCCTAGTTCTGGAATATTAGTGAGTTATCTTGCATGCAGAGCATGTTATAAGATGTATAAACAGTGATTTTCAAGATAATTATCGGAATATAATTTTCCAATAAGGTACAAATGTTCAACACATTTTCAATATAATTTACCCTTTCTCAAATTTTGAAATAAACATTTTGATGCCTTCAACCATCTCAGGAATTCAGTTACCAATTTTACATCTGAACACTGCCTTGTAAACCTGACAACTTGAGCTAAATTCATGGGATCTACTCCAAATACCTTTTTAGTTTAGATTTTTTTTGTCCTCTTGGATTTGTACTGAATATTTAACATATTCATGTTTCAAAAATTGTATAATTTTTTCATAAATTAATATCTCCTTGTATTCCTTTTTTGTTTAGAATTAATGTCGTTCTATCACATATAGAAGTTATTTAGTTGTTACTTTATATTTTCCCTGAAAAGATTATTCCTTGAAACTTTGCGTTAATATACATTGCAGATACATTAAAAAAAAATTAAGATGTTATGTTACTCCATGATTAATTTTATTTATTTTTTTACCATAGCTAGTTTTGTACCTTTCATTTAGCTGTAATATTACATTCAGTGTTTTTGGGGTTTTTTTTTTCCCCCCTGTAGGTATACATTTTTACTATGTTGAAGTTATAGTTGTATATTAGATGACTTGATCTTGTTCCATGTGCCTGGACAAAATAGCTTAGTGGGTCAGCATGTTACAGCACTGCATTTAGTCTGAGCTAATTTACTCACTTCTTTTATGTTATTCTTAAAAACTTCAGATTGCTGCAGAAAAAGTTACACACGTCGGCTCTTACCAAGCCATTTATGGGAACGGCTGAACGCATAGCAGCTTTCATGGGCTGATTATTTTTGATTAAACCACAACAGTCACACACATCTTTTTCATGTAACTGAACTGAGCTTTAGTGTCTGGAAGTTCGTTTTATGAGCATGCTGTTTCTTCGCACATCGGCTCTCTCACCACACTGATCTAAAACGGGGCTCCTACCTCTCCTATTCACTATGGATGAGACTCGGCCACAAAAATGGATTTTTTTTTTAAAACGATCAATACTCGGCCCTTGATCATCTGATCGATTAGATTAATGCTGGACAAGCGCAACACATCAGATATTAATGGACATTTTGACATAGGAACCATGCTGATATTTCGAAAGCTCCAAGAGGAGAAGCAGCTCAAAAAAACAGGTGGAATGAAAAAAAACTAATAATAAAAAAAAAAAGCCATAAATAATGATTTGACATTTATTGAAATTATAAATATCACCTTGGATAAAAATGTTAACATTTTTGACCATGTCGCACAGCCCTAGTTTAACTAGATTGTATTTCTGCAAGAAATGGCGAAGTGTGATTACTCGGTTGCTATGGTAACTGTGGCCGTTACTAGGAAGTTCCTGTGGTGTTGCTAGGTGGTTACTAATAGTCGCTGTGCTGTGGCCGCAGAGAGACCAAAGGAGCTCAGAGCTCACAGATAACATATCTGTTCAGCACAAAAAAACTACACAAAAAATTACCACACATTGGCCTTATTAATATGGACACATTTATCACAGAGAAAAGTGAAGTGGTCTCAAATCAGCTAACTGAGCTGGCTAGCAGCTTGGCTAACTAACAGTGCCAAAACAAGCATTCGTATGCTGATTATTTTTAACAAACCACAACAAACAGAAGCACGTGTTTCAGTTCATAACTGATCTCAGCTCCAGTGCTTATTTCTGACGTGCATTGACGAAAACGGGGGCTCATGGGCAAACAGCTCAGAGAACCAGAGAAAAATCTCTGTTCAGCACACAACTTGCTGGCTAAATTAACCTGTGTCCTTCAGACAAATTTTTCTCCCAGAAAAGTTAAGATACAGCCAGCTGAGCTGGCTACTTGCGGCCGCCACAGCAATGACATCACAATTCTCCCTCCGAGACTCTCTCTTCCATATAGACTGTTAAGGCAACTCACCCCACTGCTCTTTCTCTCCCAGTACATTATGTAGGTGACTCAACCACAAAAATCAAAGTTTTAAGCATCTAATATTCAGATCCTAATCATCCGATCAGTAAACTAAATACAAGCGCAGCAGCACGGGGTCTATTGAATGTATCAGAGTTGAAATTTTTCCAAAAACACTGGCCTTGGAGGAGAAACGGCTCCAAAAAATAGCCGGCATACAAATAATTACATTTGCATTTCCGTAAGAAAATGCGATGTGTGATGGTGCTGTTACTATGGTAACTGTGGTTATTACTAGGTGGTTGCCGGTTGCTATGGGAACTTCAATTCAATTCAGTTTTATTTATATAGTGCTTTTTACAACCAATGTTGTCACAAAGTAGCTTTAGAGAGTCCAGGTCCAAGCCTCTAGTGAGAAAGCCAAAGGCAACAGAGGCAACGAAAACCTCCCTAAGCTATGTGAAGAAACCTCGGGAGGAACCAAGACTCAAAAGGGGAACCCATCCTCCTCTGGTTGACCTGGAGAGAGAGAGTAACTGTAGTGGTGTTCCTAGGTGGTTACTGTTTTCACAGGTGAGGGTTAATGTTAAAACATTGGTCAAAAAGACAGGGGTTCCAGTACTTCTTTACAACGAGGGGTGCCTTTACTTGGCATTTACCCAAACTTTTGCACAGAGAGAGGCACCCAAACATTGATTTTATGGCCAAAAGAAAGTTTATGTTAAAAAACATTTCTGCCCACAGAACCCGGGACTCCGTCTCCTCAGCACAAGCCCAGTGAGCCACGGAGGAGGGATTTGTTGACAGAACAAAGATGCCATTTATTGTCAAGGATACCTGAACCGCTTGCACCTGAAAACTGGCGGGGAAAAGCGCGTGTATCCGTGAAAGAGGTTAAAACAGCAGAAAAAGAGTTGAGCAAAAAACTGGTTCCGTTAAACTCTCACACTAACGCAGTTTTGACTCATACCAGTATGGAGCACATCTCATCTGCGCTGCAGTGTTTTCTCTGGCTCTCTGCCTGCTTGTCAGCAGAGCGAGCTGATGACAATGATGTCTCTCTCCCCAGTACACTGTAAAGGTTGGCCCTGCACCAGATATTAGTGGACATTTTGACATTGGAGTGGTTCCAAAATTCCACATGAACTCGGCGCCTTTTTTGGCTGTAAAAAGAATAATAAAAATAAAACTTGAAGAACAATAGTGCGAATACCTCAAGAAAATCCTTGGGTGACCGGAAAGCCTACCTCATAGGAAAATCCATTTGCCTACCGGAAAGCCTACCTCATAGGAAAATCCATTTGATATTGACGTTGCATCTCCACTAAGCACACCTCTGCAAGGTTTCTGTTAAATGCAAAGAGTATGACAGTGATAAACACATTTCAGCTTTACACCCTGGCCCTGCCCCTTGGTCAACTGAAGCAACAGCTCGTGAGTCAGAGCAGATGAGAAAGTCAGAGAAAGATGCATCCCTTCAAGTCACATCCAAGTGTATTGAGATATGTGGTGACTCATCAGCCGAGGTCATGCTCTTAATGTCTACCCTTAAAATCATGCCAATAAAGCCAAATGCGTTTATGCCATGCTAGATGAACAAAAAAAAAACCAGATCACTGGCCAAGTCACAGTTGTCATAGCAACTTATTTTTCTACATGTTGTGGACATGCTCAGGCATAGTGGAAATGGCTGGGAGTAGAGCACATGGTTTCACAATCAGATCTCTCAATGGGGAGGCTACAGTAGAAGTCCCAACCCTTAATGAGTGCAGTGCTATTCCAGATGACAAAGCCGTAATCTCTACACCAGAGATTGCTAGTACTTACTCACCTGACTGCTGCAGGAGTCAAGATCCCACCTCTAGACAATAACACTGAGGTTCTTCTGCTGTTGAGACATTTTAAGTGTGCACAAGGTACATGAACATCTTAACAGGCCACTAAACACACCACATGCCACCCAAGGTAAATGTCTACAAAACAGACATATTTCGAAATTGCCAAACCTGTTTTTGAAACTTAAACTAAGCAGATCAGATCAGAGTGTCGCACTGAGATTCCTTTGTTAGATGCACAGTCTTACTCTGGTATGAGTGTTCGTTCGTTGGCGCACAGAAGGCCGACTGGGGCTAAGTGGCAATGTTCCGGCACCTTGAACGGGAGCTCTACCAAAGTGTAACGTAGAGCTGTAACTTTCCTACACAGTCACGGGAGAGGACCACCCTTCCCTACCTGTAGAGGCGTGGTACTTACAACATGAAACTTATCAAGGAGGAGCTAGACTCAGATCTACATGGCATCAAGTTTTACACTGACAGTCACATAGCACTCGGCTACATTTACAGAACCACAAGAAGGTTCTACATGTATGTTGCCAACAAGGTCACAAGGATATGGAAATCTACTACACCGAATCAGTGGCTTTATGTATGTTCAGAATCCAGCAGATCATTCAATCAGACAGGTTTCTGCCGATCCTCTGCCTCTTACCAACTGGTTCTCTGGTCCAACATTCCTGACTCAACTTGACCCTTTAAAAGACTAAAAAGTGGAGTCTTTCAAGCTTGTGAATCCAGATGCAGATGGAGAGATTCAATCTTTGGTGACCACAATGGCAACCAAAATCAAAAAGCAGTCTTTGGGTTCACACAGGTTTGAACAATATTCAAGCTGGAAATCCCTTGAAAGGACCATCACAGCAGTTATACATGTAGCAATGTAATTCTCTCAGTCTACGGAAAATGAAGTCTGCAGAGGCTGCCACTGTTGTGTAATGCTTTGTACTTCAGAGCGCTCAAGAGCCAAGGATATCATTTTTAGACTTACACAGTGAGAAACGTATGAAGACAAGTTCAGGAACAAGAAGAAAAGGAGTCAAGGCAAAGCTCTCTTAAGAAACTGGACCCCTTCATTGATAATGATGGGCTTATGAGAGTGGGTGGTCATGTTCGCTCAGCAAACTTATGCGATCGTGAGAAGCATCCTAGAATTATCCTACCAAAACACCACATTGCTACTCTGCTTGTTTTGCAGTATCATAATGAAGTAGCCCATTAAGGTTGCCATTTTACAGAGGGCGCAATGTGTAGAGCAGGCCTATGGGTGGTTGGAGGCAAAAGACAAATTTCTGATGTGATCAATAAATGTATCAGGTCCAGGAGACTAGAACAAAGCCAGACGACAGCGACGATGATGAGCCGTCTACAGGAGGAGAAAGACGCCGTGGAAGCGATCAGGAGAGCCCTCCAGCGGAACAGGGGGATGATGACTCTCACAATCATAATATGCCATCAGTCGGATGAGTCAGAGGATTACTCCCCATCCCAGACCCAACAAGACCCTCCAGTACCGCTCCTGGCACCAATCGGTAGCAGTGATCAGCCCACCGACAGCAGGAGTCACATTAGCGGCTGGAAATGGACTTGCACCACTATTACTTTGAGAGAATGATGTGTTATTTTCGCGTATTGTGCATATATCCTGATTTGCACGCATATATTCAGTATATCTTTTGAGTAATTTATTACTTATGTAACCTTTTACCTGACAGTGTTTACTCGCACCATGCTCTAGTGATTGAAGTTAGTTATTCTTCATTTTAATTAGTGCTGGGCACGTTAACGCGTTATTATTGCATTAACGCATTATTTACTGAATGCCGACAATTAATTTATCGCGCGTTAACGCATTTTTTTGAAAGTTTGTTGCATTGTTGTGCTCGGGGTGCGAGCAGCAGCAGCACGCAGCGCTCTGAATCTCGGCTGGTTTTCGCGGGGTCAGGCGTCCCATTACTTTTGTCCATATTATATGTCCATTACTGTATCCATATAATATGGACAAAAGTAACGGGATGCCTGACCCCTGCGAAAACCAGCCGAGACCTAGAGCGCTGCGTGGACAAAAGTATTGGGACGCCTCACCATTATACCATCAGAGACTTTAATGACACTGCAGATCCATAGACTTTCATAGTTGGTCCTCTTTGCAGCTGCTATAATGGTTCCACCCCCCATGCTCTGGACTCTGAGGGTAACTTGTTTTTCTATAACAAACTAGATAAAACGTGAATGCCCTGCAGTGGC
>JBBPCZ010066147.1:0-12197 GCA_037974445.1 Brycinus macrolepidotus | reverse complement strand
TTATTCCCCCACTCAACCCTCACACGCTCTCTTATTCCCCCACTCAACCCTCACACGCTCTCTTATTCCCCCACTCACCCCTCACACGCTCTCTTATTCCCCCACACACCCCTCACACGCTCTCTTATTCCCCCACACACCCCTCACACGCTCTCTTATTCCCCCACACACCTCTCACACGCTCTCTTATTCCCCCACTCACCCCTCACACACCCTCTTATTCCCCCATAGACCCTCTTCTCCACCACTCACCCATCATACACCCCTCACACACCCTCTTCTCCCTCCTCCTGTTTAGGAAAGGATTCCATAACATACAAGCCTCTACTGCCAGAATGACACACACACATCCCCGAACTGAACTTTTCTTCTCTGAGAGCACACAGCACGAACTGTTCTGCCGTAAAAAATAATCAGAATCAGAAAACTTTATTAATCCCAGAGGAAATTGCTAAATAAATAAAATAAAACCCTGCACCCCAACTGCCACTGTAAATCCCCTTTTTAATGTACACTTTCCTGTATATTAGAATCATGTACACTCTCCTGTATATTATAATCATATACACTCTCCTGTATATTATAATAATGTACACTCTGCTGTACATTATAATTATATACACTCTCTGTGCTGCTGTTTGCACAATTATTCACTGCTGTCTCCCTCAATATTTGTACTAAATGTCTGCACTGGTGGAGTCTTGTGGTGTTTCTGTTTTTGTTCTTGTGTTGACCATGATCCTGGAGGAACATTGTGTGAAATGACAATAAACCTACTTGACATAAAAAGATTTCCCTTTGTATGACTAAGCCAGCAGTGTCCTGTTCTGATGGTGCTGTCAGTCAGTGAAACCCCGGCAGGCAGCTCGTCCTACATAACCGACAGTCTATTCTTAAGTAGATTTTAAATTCATGTGTAAACTGAAATTTTTGCAATTTGTTTGGATAAGAAAACATGGACTTCTAGATTTTGCTGCTGAACTTATTGCACTTGCACCAAACAACTAAGTTTACCGCCCTGTCTCATCATTTACATCACTAAACTGCAGTGAAGAGCTACCAAAATCAGACTAATAATAAATAAGAAATTATTCAAATCTAATCTTGACTGATTCTAACTGGGTATTTCTACTGATTTGTGTGAGAACATTAACATGTGCTTTGCTTGCTTTATATTTCTCTGTGTTTTTACACTCAGTTTGAGAGGTTTGGACGCTAACAGTAGCATTTAGTGACAGTGATTCAGTCCTAAACAGTCAGGAGATGGGAGTCTGTTTTGAATGGGAGCAGCAACGTTTTGCTTTGTGTGCTGTTTTGTTTTGGCTGAACCCAGAGGTGAGGCCGTGTGTGTGTGTGCGCGTGCGTGAAACCCTGTAACTAGAGCCGTCTGCTGCTACGCAACTGGGGACTCGAGTCACATGTCTGGACCAGTATCTTTTCAGAAGAAATTGCTAAACTCTGTGCACTCTTTCTTTTACTCGTTTTTTTTTCCTTGTCTTCGGCTCTCAGAACAGGGTGGTTATTATCCCAGCCGAGTCCGGGCTGAGGTCCAGCGAGACCCTCGCTCTTAAAGCGCTCCTCTTAGAGCTGTGCTGTATGTCATGTGTACAGCAGGACACACACACACACACACACACACACACACTGTTGTGGCTGCTGTAGGAACAGAGGACTCAAATCCAAAACACTGTGCCAGGCAGTACATTTCCACTTCAGCCTGGGCTGTTTTGGACTGGTGCGTTAGAGAACTGGCCTTGCTCTCCATTTCAGATACATCTGAGATTTCATATGTCCTCAGTAAAATGTAGGATTTACATCACATTACATTAAATTACATTATGTTTATTTGACAGACACCTTTATCCAAAGCAACTTACAATTTGAGGAAGCGCTAAAGCTTCAGGGTAGTGTGAGAACCAGAGGAGAGTTCTAAGGGTTCGATCCTTACATAGGGAGGAGTGCAAGAAAGAAAAAAAAAAAAAGAGGAAGAGGAAGCGTGATGTAGAATCGACGCATCAGGAGAGATTTATAGTGTTGTGATTTTTGCACTAGAATACAAACTTAAAAACAAGCCATGCTTTAGTCAATTTGACAACAACCAACACATATTGAAACTAAAATATTTTTCCAAAATGTTCTGTATATGATGTCAGTGTGTGCTCTCAGTTCGAGGTTTCTTTACATCATATTCTAATGTATTTACACTTTAACCTCATACTGCTAATTTAACACTTCAGATTTAGTCATCAAGCCCTCAGGAGCCTCTGAACATGAGAATCAGGTGAATATTATTAGAGCTGCAGTGAAACTTTGCAGGCTAATCAACACTTTTTTGTTTAGTGTTTCTTACTGTCTGTTATAAAGGTTTAAAATCTCATGTTTTATTTTTAAAAGTTAGTGCTGCTTCAGTGGGTTTTTTTTGCCCATAGTGCACATCTCTTCTATTTAAGGTATCTGAGTTTACCCTTATTGTATTCTTGTGTGTTTGTTTGTTTGTTTTTTGGAATAATTCTTTTTGGGACTAAGTCTTTTGGAATACGTCTTTTACAAAAAACACAGTATTTATGCTTAGCTCGTGGTTTGGGAGTTGCTCCTGCATTAAGAAAGTTGTGGGTTTGAATCCCAGGACTGCTAGTGGCACCACTGAGGTACCCTTGAGCAAGGCACCATCCCCACACACTGCTTCCCGGGCGCTGTGTTCCTGGCTGCTTCACTTGGTGAATGGGTTAAATGGTTAAATGGGTTAAATGCGGAGAAAGACTTTCACACGGTTCACACTGTGTGCTGTGCTGTGGTGGGTTCACGAGTGACTGTAAGGGGCACATATTATAGTATGTGATTTTTGTGGTTGTACAACTGGTTTCATTTAGTTAATTAAGCTTGCAAGCTCGTAATCAGCCAGTTTAGCAGCTAAAACCTCACCATAACTCTCCAGTCTGGCAAACTGAGGCTTGTTTTAATGAAATGAATTAGCAGTCCACAATATTGGCAGTATTATGATTGATAATATCCTGATTATGTCCTGGTAACAAGTTTTGTTTACATACAAAGGCTGTACTGTTACCCTGGCCTCGTGTTCAACTCTTGATGTGGGGAAACAGGTTACGAGAGGCAGTGATGAAGAAAAAAAATTCAAACACGGTTTGCAAGTTGTGCAACTTTTTGAGTTCTTAATGTCTTCCTTAAACTCTGAGCCTAACGAGACGAGACTCAGCGAGGCTGCTGAAAACAGAACACTGTGCCACTGGATTGGGCAAGAAACACATGGGCTTGGCTTGCTGTGAAATAAACGGTTCCAAAAAAAGTGGAAGAAGTTTTCAAACATTTGGAGAAGCAGTGAAACAGTGATGGCAGAAACAGATGTTAAAAACTGTTCTGATGCACAGCTAATCCCAGACACCATGTTTCACTCAGGATTAAAGTACAGGAGAAAAACATGTTACGTCTTCCTGTTAATTTTAACCATGTCAAACCTTTATCTGATTGGTTTTACGTGATCATAGTGATCACAACTCACGTGCAGCCATAGTATTGGTGGCTAAAAGCTTGATTCGTTGCAGGGACTCTTATCTGTTCAGCGTTATTGTAGTTCAGTTTACCTAGAAATGCTGCATCTTTTGTAGCTGAAGTGAATGTAGTGATGTTGAACTGACGCCGGCGGTCACGGCCCAGTGTTCTAAATAAAGCTCTGCCTTCCACTCCACCGGCAGCGTCGTTTCTCCTTTTATGGCTGCCTGTGTGTGTGTGGGGGGGGTACGTTAAATGAAAAATTATCAGTCTCTGATATGGCTATTGATGAGGTGACCTACTTTTCTGAGGACTGAATGAACAGCTGTGTAAAGTAGAGCAGCATAGTGACGCTGGATTTACAGCCAGTTTAAACAAACCCAGACTTTAATTGAAATCATCCGACTGATACTCATGAGTTGAGCACGTTTGCATGCATCCCGACCTCAGGCCGATGACAAACAGGATGAACTTTTGACCCTGGTCGAGTACTTGGTGGCCTCATCTGTTCATGTGTACACAAAGCCTCATCTGTTCATGTGTTGTATCCAGCCCTCACATTTCTACCAACAGTGATGGTTGGACAACTGGATCAGGGCATCTTCAATACAGCAAGTCCTGTGGGGTGTCGTCAGATGTCAGTACCTACCAAAAGTGGTCCAAGGAAGGATAAATTGTGAACTAGCAACCAAAGTTCTTGATACAAAGTTCTCGCTCTTCTGGTGCAACCCCACAGAAGAGCTACTATAGCACAAATAGCTGACAAAGTTTATTCTGGATATGATAGAAAGGTTTTTATTGTGTTACTTACAGTTCAAATATCTTTATCTTTTTTTTTCTTTTTTTTTTTTTTTCCTCTTTATGGTTTTCTGAGGATGACCCTTAATTCATTTATTAAATTATTAGCTCTGACTAGATACAGTTATCTTGCTTTCACAGAAATGATTCCAAGTTTCCTGAGCCTTTACTGAAATGTCTTCCTAATGAAACTAAAATCAAGTTAAATTAGTTGATGAATGGGGGAAAAAAACTTGATTGTAGTAGTAATAAATCTAAGGTTGCTTTTGACTTATCAATGGGTTTTTTTTTTTCTTTCTGCTATAGATGTGCACTCCACGCAACACTCCAGCAACACCGCCCAACTTTCCTGACGCCATCACCATGTTCTCCAAACTGCGGGCGTCGGAGTGTGTGAGCGGAGGCAGCGGTGGCCCCACCCAGGTCCCGACGGCCTGCTCGCCCCCACCCGCCTCCACGCCAGGCTTCGGCTCCTTCTGGGCCTCGTCACCCCCCAGCCACCAGCCCGCCTGGCTGCCCCCCTCCTCTCCTACAGGCCTCCACACACACCATCACCATCACCACCACCACCACCATCACCACCACCACCACCACCAGCAACACACACACCAGCCGGCCGCGTGGCCGCCCGTCTCTCAGCCCGGCGCTGCCCAGCAAACGCCCGTCATTTCAGCCCTTCATGGCCAGAGATGAGACTCTGAACCGGGGGGGTGGGGGGCTGACCGGGTCGGGAAGGGGTTAAAGAGTTTTGGGAATGGGTGGCTTTAAGGAGAGCTGGATTGGGGAACAGGATAAATTTAAAGGTCTAAAAACGGTCATGGATCTCCAGGAGAAAGAGACAAGGTACTTTTTTGTTTTGTTTTGTTTTGTTTTGTTTTGCTTTGTTTAATTTGTCCCTAAAATAATGAACAATCATTCTTCTGTCAGCATACCTCTTCTCTTTTTTCATCGTTATTTTAATAACCATCGAAGATCCACTATGAAAAATCAAGAGCAGTGAAAGATCTGGGAGGAATGAGCTCCACAGCTGCAGAAGAGCCTGGGAAATTGATTTGTTTTTTTTTGTTGTTTTTTTTTTTAATGCCACAGAGCCACCTGAAACTCAGCAGGAACATGAAAGACAATAAAGTTTGCACTGCTTTGGGATTCTCAGCCCCTGTGTAGCACTGCAGACAACAAGCACTCGCAATAAAACGGCTGGAAAGCATTTCATACTGAACTGGTTCTGTTCTCCTACCGGCTGTATTTAGAGAGGATGCATTTTTTAGCTTTTTTTCAGCTCCAAATAACCATGGATTTTGCCAAAAAAAAAAAAAAAAATCGCAACGAAATAAAGTCTAGAGGTGAACGGTCGGTCTAAGGAAAGCTGGAACAGTACGTAAGGATTTAATATCTGCAATAATTTTGAAGTAAACAGTCGTTTTTAGTCGTTAAGTGGCCTGGTGTGACCGTTTCCATGTGTTTAAGAATGTTGGATTTTAATTCAAAATTGACGCTCGGATAATTGTGTCCACTGTGCTGACACTGTTTAAACAGTGATGTCCAGTTACGTGATGAAAATCGAAGGTTTTGTGCATTTTTTTTTTTTTTTTTTCCCCTTTTTTTTTTTTTTCCCCTTTTCACCTTAAAAAAAAAAAAAAAACATACAATGCGACTGGTTTGTGTTTTGGTCTGTGAGAGTTAAAAAAGTGCAAAGCTGGGACGTAGCCATTCATCTCCTTAAAGAAAGACTCCAGAGTTTTCCACTTAATCTCTATCTGTCATGTTTGTAGCAGACAGTGAATTACCAAGGGCGATCATTTCAATACATGGGGGGGAGAGGAATAAAGAAAACCCACTGACTCTAAACTCACTAATAATAGAAGTCAATGGACAGGTGTTGAATTCTATGCATTTAAAATATTAGAATATATGTCATACATTTAAAACTACAGCCATTACACTTTACCAGTGGAGGTTTTAGCAGGAGATGGACGTCTTACCAAACCTCAAGAAGTACAGGAAAATCAACATTCATGTTATGATGCAGATGCAACTTGTAGAGTTTAGGGTAAAAACACTGGAGTGTCTTTAAGCCACACAACCAGCCAAGTAAGCTCGTCTGCACCTACCTCTGCTCCGCCCCCTCTCTGAGTCTGACAGGGCTTTTATATCCACCAATTAGACTGAGAGGAGGTCAGTCATGGTCCAGGTGTCTGCTGTGTGTGTGTGTGTGTGTGTGTGTGTGTGTGACATTTTAAAGGAACGCGCCACCCAAACGTGCTTACAGTGAAGTGACTGGAGTTCCTCTCAGACTGATGCAGGTTCACTTTCAGCCGCTCAGTGGCAACGTCATTCTCTCTGTGTTGTGAGAAAGTATTTCTTTATACAAGGAGCACTGGAGTTTGAGACGGCCATCCAGTTCTTTTTTTGATTATTTTTATTCATTGATTCTGAGTTTTTTGACATCCCAGTAAGCTTAGAACGATTTAGTTTGAAGGAAAGGTAGTAGGTAGTCTTCACAGTAGTTCAATGAAACACTGAGCTCGCTTCTCCAGCCTTCATGCCTCGATATCTTGTTTGAAGCGAGTTTTGAACCTGCCCTGTTTTCATGGAGGAGGCCTTTAAACACTAGAAGCCTCGGTTTATCAGGCAACCTCTCCATTGTTTCCAGTACAGTGTGGGCACTGGGGCTTGATAATGCGCTTTTTGTTCTGTGGAGAATTTGGCGAGCTGTAGAGAGAGAGTGTGAGTTTTTCAGGCCATCTGGAGGGTCACTGAGGTCATTTCCTGCCAGGAGGATCTGCTCCCCAGGACTATTGGAGTCTCGCACTTAGCGGCGGAGCTGCAGAGAGATACATAATCATCTTACCAGCAGCCAACTCAAAACAGGAGCTCCAGGAGCCTGTAGGGGTAGTTCATTCAAGAAGGAGGAGGTACATTAAGTTTCCAGTTTATTAGATACAACATACCTTCTACCTTCTATCACTGGCCATTTTATCAGAAACACCTGCCGTACAGGTGTATTCTGTAGGGCTGCGGTAGGTTGTGCTCCACCTTTTAATGGAAAGGCCCCGCCCCCCAACCCCCCCAACAGGTCACTGCTGAAACTACCAGAACAACACGTACTAACCAGCCGCGACCATATTAGTGTCTCTGAGAATGTTCCACCATCACAGCGGTTCTGGGGAGGTTCTGTTTCTTAACGGAAGCACAGCAGAATGGAACCTATACGGAAAGTGGACCCGATAAAATATCTGGTGAATTTGGGCACAGTGTGAGTTTATAGACTCTGTTGTAAAACACAGGAAGCCGCAAGAGGGGCCAGTAGGGGCTTGTACAGAGACAGAGCCATGAACTGAAGTTTATTGTTTTTGTTTTTATTTTCTCTTTAGATTTTTCAGGTCCAGTCATGGGGAGACCGCCCCCCTCCAGTCACTGTTAGTTCCTCAGTTCAGTTCTAGGCCTTAGGAGCTCAGGAACATGCCTGGCTTGGAGACGCCAGCAAACAGGACACCTCCCACCTCACCTCACCTCACCTCACCCACCCCCACCTACTAAACAAGTTGAGTCAAGTTGTCCAGATCTGGAGTGTATAAATAAGAAAGAGAGAAAATCCTCGGTCTGTTAGTGCACAACCTTCTTTTATCATGTTTTTCTCTCCTGTACTTTTGTTCTTGCCCTTGTTGAAATTTGTATTTATATTGTTTGACAAGCTATGATCTGTAACCATTTGATATCAAGGTCAAATAAATGATTTAACAACTAAAGACTGTTTTGGGGCTCGGTTATCTCCCTTTCTTTCTTTCTTTCTTTCTTTCTTTCTTCCTGGGAGTGACCTCGATTATGAGGGTGTGTAGATCTCTCAGGGATTCTTGTCTGTGTCCTTGGAAATGTTTAAAACATCTCGGTGCTCATGCTTAAAAGTAAACACGCCACTGAAACATTTTCTCGTCTGTGGTTTGCAGTAACTTGTTACATATTAACTAATAATAAGTGAAAAAGATGCTATTCTTCGTATTAAACACTAATTTTGGAATAATCACAAACTCCAATATGTTTTATCCCCTTAGTGTGACGTCAGCATTCTTTTGGTTGTTTCAACTGTCTTTGGGGCAACAGATGTTTCAACACATTGTTTTACGTGTCTTTATGAGTCTTATGTCAGTAAACCCTTTCTATGTTTCACTGAATTGCTTAAATGGCCCATTTCATAGAAAAATGAATTTCCTTGCTTTTTTTTAAATAAAAAAATGAAGTGAATAATGTAGTACATAAACACTGTTGAAGTTTCAAAACAGAACTGTTAAAGAATATCTCCTACAGGCTTAACTAGATATTATCAACCTTAGCTAGCTCGCTAACTGAAAGTGTAAAACACCCTGGTCCATATTTTCATTAGTTTAAGCAAAATGACTTCAGCACACGCGAGCATTCTTGAACTATGAGAGGTTTGATCCATGTTTACTGCTGTTGCTGGACATATCCAAAGAACCTATAGGATCTGAATTGGTACATCAGATCAGTAACATCAGTCCAATATACAATATCGTCAGTATCGATACCTGATAACAGTAGTGGATTGGTGAAGTCCCGTCTCTAGTAAATACTTACCAAAAGTGGCCCAGGAAGGAGAATTAATGTCATGAGCTTCTAGGGCTCACTCACACGTTTGGAGGTGCGAAGACTGATCCCACAGAAGAGCTACTGTAGCACAAACTGCTGAAAAAGTTACAGCTGGCTGTGGTAGAAAGGGATCAGTTGTTGCGTATGGGTCAGAGAGTCCATTTCGACCCCTGTCCACCACTGAAAACGTCTATAATGAGCACTTGAGCATCTGTGGGAGATGCAGGACAAATTAGTCCGATCCATGGAGGCCTCACCTCGACTCACAACTTCCAGAGAAGCTAAAGGTGGTCCCAAAACCTGTGGCAGGTGATGTCCGCTGATGACGCCTTTATGATGCAGGCGCAGGACACGCTGTGAAACTGGAGTCCAGTCGGTCACGCAGGTCTCTGAGGGCGTAAACAAAAACCTACTAGTGCCACAGAGTGATTATTTGTTATGTAAAGATAAAAGATCAAAGCGTGTCCATGTTGTGAAATGACAACCTGCCACCTCCGTTTCTAGACACTGTGACAGGAAATGTAAGTCAAAAAAGAAAAACATTGAACAAAAAAAGGCAGACGGGACGACTATGATCCCACATGAAAAGGATGTGGTCGGTTTCAGAGAGATGTGAAAGCTCAGACGTGATCTGAGATCGAGTACAGAACTATCTGGCCATAAAACAGACATTATATGGCAGAAGTGTTGACACCTATGGAACTCGTTGGACATCCCATCCTAAAGGGATTACAGTGGAGTGGCCCCTCCCCCTTTTTGTTTTAACAGCCTATAAGAGCTGGATCCAGCTGGAGAATTTTAAATAATTCTAAACTGAACTGACGCATAAAACAAAAAAGATTTGATTGGCCTGGTTAGTAGAGCTGTGCGTAGATATAGTTAATTAACCAAATGAATTCTCAGCGCCATTAACACACTTTAACCTGTTTAATACTCTTACCAATACTGTTAATACTGTTACTATTTATTACACGAAATATTGCAGCCTTGTTTCTCTTTATCTATGGAACAGCTGTTTGTCCGGGTTCAACAGACAGAAGGCACTCACTGCAGTAAATCTGCTCTGTAACACTTTGTTGTTGGTGTCATGTTGACGGAGGCTGTTATCACTCGTGCCATGACCTTCTGAGAACCTGCACCAGCAGCACCCCCCCCACAGCCGCTCCACCCAACAGAACACTGTGTCCTTCACGGTATATTTAAACCATACATCCTGCCACAGCCTCACACTCTTTGGAACAGTGCGTTCCTCCTCCTGACGTGTCAGGCATCGGCAGAACACAGGTTTGAATGCAGGTTTGGGTGACTGAGGCAGCAGCAGATAAAGAATCAGTCACGGCTCACAAAGCCAGAGGAGGATCTGAGGGTGGTTCATCCACAACGTAGGCCAGGGGTTCTTTAACTTTTGAGACAGGCCGAGGACCAAAAGCACAAAAACGTTTCATTTCCTCGCACTGCCAGTAAACACAGAGAAATTCGATAAATACTCCAGCTTTCTTACATGTGAAGCACAACGTCATGCCATTAAATTCCATGGACTGATGTTCTTCATGCCGGTGGTCTCTAAAGCCCTTTTGTCTTTGTCCTTAGTCATTCAACTGGACCAATCAGACGTCCTCATCTTCCAACTTTGAGTATCTCTGATCTAAACCCAGATTGTATAGTGAGAAGTCACTACATAAAAAACATGGAATAAATACATAAAAAAGGGAAGGGGAAGAAAAGGAGGCCTCTACAAAAAGAGTAGAACAGCCAAGAAAAGGAATTAAAATGGCTAAATTTGTTCTTTTTGTTTTACTGTTAGTTTCATTGTGACCAGTCAGAGTTGCTATAAAAAAAATTCTATACAGCATCTCTTCATATTCAAAAACCCAATGAATGAATATGAACTGGACAGGCTAACTTTAAGCAGCAAAGCTAAAAAATTTTTTCTTTACATATACAATTGATTACTAACATCAGTAAATACAATAGTGAATATTGGGGTGTAAAAATGTATCAGCACATGACTTTGTCTGAAAATAGTAATACTACATCAGTTTTAGGAATGTAATTATCAGTTATATTGCAGATTGAGAATTTTATATTGGCTATAGAATGAGTGCATACATTAGTAAATGACATACTAAACAATTAAAGCTTATAGTCACATTTGTGTATCCAATGTTTTTTTTTAAAAGAACTGAATAGCACCAAAAGAATTAAATTGTGTTGAAATTTGAGATTTTATGATGTACTGAATCATTTCCTAAAGAATCAAAATCAGATTAGATTGTTGTGAGGTCGGAGATTTACACGTCTAGTGTAAGAGTTTTTTGCGTGATGCCAAAAAAAAAAAAAAAAAAAAAAATTCCCTAAAGGACCTTTCGATGAAAGGTTCCTAGAAGAACCATGTATGTAAGTGAGAAGTGCGAGTGAGAAGAACCTTTAAAAAACACCTAATGTTAAGGTTCTTGGAAGAATCCATGGGTAAAGAACTTTCACACAGTTCCTCATACCTTTAACTGGTTCTCCACACTTCACATCTCATTTAAATGGCCCTTTAGCTAAAAGAGCTCTTTTATATTATTCAAAGAAGCATTTCTGTCACTTTTTCGGGAGTGTAGCTATAGATATATTAGATATAGATATTATAGATATTATAGATATAGCTACACTCCTGAAAAAAAGACCTTCTATGCCAGCTTTACACACCCAGCTCCCCCAGATACCTGAAACCACGGCTGCACGTTGGGCAAGATACTTCTGGAACGATGAGGTGGATTTATCATTAATTTTTTTTGCAGCTCATTTGCTGGTTTAAAGCAAGTAAACACTCGTCCAGCAGGAAATCCTACAATCGAGGATCTGAGTCAGACGGCAAACTTGTCAAAACACGTCAAAAACTGACAAGATATTTACGAAAACTAATGTCTGACACTGTGAACCTCAAATATACAAAGTGAGATATTTATTGTCAGGACAAGCAGGATTTATGCATAGAAAACACAGGTTTCACAGACAGGAACGGTAAGTGGTGTGTGTTTTGCTCTGACAGCTGCGGAAACAATACTGAATTACACAGGTTTGTCAAGGTTGGAAAAGTGTGCTTGTATGAGACTCAGAAACCTTTGTTCAGAAACCTCAGTATCTGTGTGGATGGTACTTTGAGATGTCAGTTTATCCGCTGCACACTGCAGGTACGCAGTTGACGTATCCATTTACTTACAAAGCGTGTCACTTCTCGTCCTCTTAGAGCTTCAAGCACCGCTCGTCTCGAACCTCCGTTGATCAAAAGAAGAGGAAGA
>JBBPCZ010066126.1:0-12197 GCA_037974445.1 Brycinus macrolepidotus | reverse complement strand
AATTTGCACAAATAAAAAAGTAACACTTACGTTTCAGTGCATCTCGAGTGGAGTTACCTGCAGAGAAACATGTTTTAAATGGACTGAATTTGCAGCTTAGAATTTTTTTCTGTTTCTTTCCCACTTACGACAGAGGTTGTTTTCACACTTCTCTCCATCACACTGGCTGCAAGAATTTCCTGCAATGTAAGGCGCCTGACCTTTGTAGTTTCCTCTGTGGAAGAGATAAAGAGATAAGTTTCCTCTGTCGAAGAGATCAGATGTACACTTCTTGCATTGTGCATACTTCCCATGTTGCAGAATACCACATTTTCTTGGCAAAAAATATAATTCAAGCCATACAGTCAAGTAGTCAAGATGTGTTGTGTCTAAAGTTCAATCTTTGGTTTAGTGGAAAATCTAACTAAAAGTAATACACAGTGAATATTCAGATACTACTCTTACAGTGATAGCCCTGCACTATACAGGATTTTGAATAGAACATTTCCATTACAACAAAAATACAGTCTACGATTACGCTTAATCCCTGCTTATGAACTTAGCCCATAATGTTTACATTTATTTACAAGATTAAATAAAAATGAAACAGTTAAATAGCTAGCTAAGTAGTTGGTTTGTTTGTGCATGTTAGGCTAATGTGTGGCTTGGTGACTTGCTTTAATTCAGTATATCTGGCAGTGGTAGCTGTGTTCACTGTTAATATTTCAAACTCGAATTTACAGTACATTACAGGACAGTACATATCTATTGACATATGTTTCATACTTACGCTGTTGCATAGTTACAAACAAATATGACTGCTGGTCTGGGAAAAAAGGGAGTATTAACCACACCATTCGGACAGTCCTGGACAGCACATCCAACTTTATATGTCTGCGCCCAAACAACCTGCAAACACATTCCACAGGTAAAGCACTGTGTTATCTTAAAGGAATAGTCTAGCAAAAAAAAAACCCTTCACCCAAAGCAACTACTGTTTTTAGCTGCGTATCATACAATATATGGCCAAAAGGATGCAGACACCTATACTTATTAGTCATAATATTAAACCCACGTGCCTGATATTGCGTAGTTCCCCTCATGCCGCACGACCTATGAAGATGTGCTGTGGCACCTGGCACTGAGACGTCAGCAACAGATTTTTTAAGTCCTGTAATTTGTGAGGTGGGGCCTCCATAGTTTGTCCAGCTGTTCCACAGATGTTCAGTGTCCTGTCTGCACTTGTGATGTTGCTCTGTTCTGTTCTGCTCTGTGTTGCACCATGGTCCTGGAGGCACGTTATCTCATTTCACTGTGTACTGTGTATATGGTTGACTGACAATAAAACCTGCTTGACTTGACTTGACTTGACTTTAATTAAGATGTGGAGAATTTGGAGACTAAGTCAACACTGCCATGTTCCTCAAACCATTCCTGATCAATTTTTGCAGTGTGGCAGAGTGCATTATCCTGCTGACAGAGGCCACAGATATTAGGGTACATTGTTGTCATGAAGGGGTGTATTCGGTCTGCAACAATGTTTATGTAGGTGGTACATATCAAAGTGACATCCACATGAATGCTAGGGCCCAAGGTTTCCTAACAGAACATTGCCCAGAGCATCACATGGCCTCTGACAGCTTGCATTCTTCCCATAGATCATTCTTATGTGATCTTTTCTTCAGGTAAGCAAGGCACATGCACACAGCTGTCCACATGGAGTTAAAAAAGACATGAATCATCAGCCCAGGTCACCTTTTCCCATTACTCTATGGTCTAGATCTGATGCTCACATGTATTTTAAATAGTGGACAGGGGTCATCAGTTTGCAGCGACGCAGACACGTTCAGAGCAAGCTTCAATGCACTGTGTTCTGACACCTTTCTGTCATAGCCAGCAAAAACTTTTTCAGCAATCTGTGCTGCAGTAGTTCTTCTGTTGGACCACTTTTGGTAAGTACTACCCACTGCTATACCACCACTGCTCTGATTCAAGCGCCCAGCCATCACAATTTGGCAATGCTCAGATCCTCAGATCCTATTTTTCCTGTTTACAACACATCGACTTCAAGAACTGACTGTTCAGTTTCTGCCTAATATACCTCACCCATTGTGACATTCTGAGATAAATTGTAAGGGGCCAGCTCACTGCTGAGCATTTGGCAAAGCTGGAAATTTGGCATTTCTCTAGAGTCCCTTTCTCTTAGAGCTTACCCTGAGCATTTCTGAGGTACACTTTCAGAAGCACGCACTCCTTTTCTCACAGTTATTCCCATCTCAAGAAGAGTCTGGCTGAGTGCTGCAAGTTCGAATCCTGGCTGCAGTGAATTTTCAACTCTGTTGTTTCTGGGTAGGATTTAGTTTTCCCTGACTGATCTGCTTTTATTTCGGGTCCAGAGGACTTACCTGTGTGTAGTGGCCACAGACATTTGTGCAACTTTGAGTGCCGTAGTTGTAATGATGAACTTCTTTAACCCAGTTCTGGATTGCACCCTGCAGTGAAAATGTTGTGCCTGCCCAAAGATTCTCCCCCACAGATCTGAAGACCGGGTGGACCCTCTCTGGCTTTCTGAGGTAAATATTGTGCTCAAAGAGGCATTTTCTGGCCCAGGCTCTCGCAGTGACTGCCAGACCTTCATCCCATGACTGCAAAAATAAACACCAATAACATCATACAGCAGGTTTGAGAGACCTGCTTTCTATTCTTAGGATTTTGCACATTTTAGAACAGCAGTGAATTCATAAAACTATGAAATCCACAAATTAAGCAGTGACAAAAGGGTTATACTTAAACTGTTCTTTTTTAGATTTTTGAGAGGCTGCATTTTAAAACAGCTGTTGGGGTGATTTTACATATATTTCATAATTTTACATACATTTCTTTGTAATCACGTAATGGTAAGGGAGAAATCAGTATAAGCAGTTTAATATGATTCTGTCTAAGTGATTGATGATTCATCCTTCGTCTCCTGACGAGGTCAGTAAGCAGAGTTAATCAATAGTACAAAGAACATGATATCCTAAGATTTGTTATTTTGTGAACAATGGGTCTCTGAGCTACGTGCTGATGAGGCTCTTAGCTACTCATCTTTATCTTTTGGGACAAGGTTCAGGGCCGACTAAGGGAGTCTCTGTTCTCTCCTAAACCTAACTGACGACTAGCGCGCATCTTGGGCGCCTTTCTATTTGATAAAGAGAGAGAGCCTCCTGTATCGTAACCTTGAATAACAACCCAAGCAGTTTTCTGTGTATAAATGATGGTATTCAGAGTGTTTTCTTCAGAAGAGAGCTACCTGATTTTAGGACTGCCCTAACTCACTGGGGAAACTCTCTCTCCTTCTGCAGATGAAATAAATCTTTTTGAGCGAAGACCTTTTTGTCTGTTTGCTGATTCTCCGCCCCAACACAGCATACTATTTTTTACTTCTTAAAGGGCCATTGTATTGTTTTATAATAGTCGTTTTTTACATTACCATTTTCTATCCCCTCTCTATCCCTGTTACATGTTGTGACCATTTTCCTTGTATTGTGCCATGTTGGAAAAACAGTCCATTTGTCATGTCGGGGTATAGAGGGAGAACGGCTTACAGGAGAATTCTTGCAAAATAACTTCTTTAATGAATTCAAACACAAGGGAAACACGTAGAGTTCTAAGCAGACCAGATTACCCAAACAAAAGGCTAACGCCTTGCACCTAGCTTAGCTGTTAGCAGTTAGCCTAACTTAGCACAGGCCCTTAATCTAGAACATATCACTTAGCATAGTCATTAGCTTAGCACTTTAGCTTAGCCATTAGCTTAGCTTAGCACATACCCTTAACCTAGAACATAACCCTTAGCTTAGCAGTTAGATTAGCCTTTAGCTTAGCTTAGCATTTAGCTTAGCTCTAACAAAACATAGCCCTAACACAGGATCTCAAACATAACATTCATACAACAAAGCTCTGCACTGAAGGGGAGTAGAGAGCATGCTTCGTCCTTGAGGGAGTCCGCAGCGTGAATCGGGACTCACACTGATAGCCAACACTGTTATAGTCCAACACAAGCACGTGAAGTACTTTTCAGTCCAGCACGAGCGTGGCTCGAGAGAGGGAGATCCTCTACAGCCACTAGAGAACCAGTCCTTAGTAGAAAAGCATTCCAGCAGTATCAGTGGAACTTCAGCTTGACTGAACCAGACACATAGGCAGGAGCATACATTGACATGAACTATACAAACCCCAAACATGCATAGCAAGAACTCTTGGAAGGATATTGGTTCTTGGATTTTGGTGACCACACGCCGTACCTCTGTGACGGCGGTGCTTTTAACCTAAACATAATCTAATACACCTGTTGCTTCTCATCAGGTGCCTAGCATCAGCTAATGCTTTTACTACGAACAGCTGGGTTGCAGACTCCTGATTAGAAGCCAAACATAAGCAAAGCAAACCCAAACTAAATAGCGGCCTCTCGTGGCCGAAACCCAGACATCACACCATTCCTTATAGTGTCAGTGTGAATGGGTGGGGCTAAATTGCTGTAGGTGGAATAAGCTGACATATGTAAGTGTGTTTTCATTACCAAAACAGTATTGAAGCTCAGTATATGTACTGTAAGGTGGTTGTGTGCAGTATTAGTGAGAATTGGGTTGGGAAGTTCATGCATGCTTGTTGTGACACCAGCACTCATCAATATTCAAACCTTTCAGGTGATTAAACCACCTTTAGACCAAAAGAGTTTCAATATGAGCTTTTAACAACGGCTTGTAAAAGAAAACTATACAAATCATTATTTACACATTTGCTCTTCATGCCAAAGAAGACTTCGTGTTGAAGCCAAACACACCCATAGGATTAGTACATAGCACTACTATTTTATGCAAGGATATTCTTTTCAAGGATATTTCTAACAAATAATAGTAATAAAAAAACATATAAAAACATAAGCCATATCAAAGTTTTTAGATTATAACAAACACTCAATTATGTGGGCCCAAACCTTAGACTGTCTGTAAGAGGTATACACTCTGCTTCTGATTCTCACCATGTAACGCATGTTGCTGGCCGGTGGTTTGACGCTGGATCTGTTTTGGTTGTGTTCTCTAACGCAGTTGTTGATAAACATCTGGTCTGTAATGTCCGGTAATGGACTGCTGGTATCTGTCAGAGTAGATGTGGTGAGCAGGAGGGTCAGGCAGGTAACGGCTTGCCTCCAGATGCCCATGGTCCAGTAGGTGTGTTTGTGTGTGTGTGTGTGTGTGTGTGTGTATTGGGTTTTAGTGCTTTATTCACTACCCAGTTCCGCCTGCAAGTTCCGCCTGCTTTCTGCTGAACAGGAAGGATGTGGATGCTTAATGTGAAGAAACACACAGATCACGTAAGCACACCACATTTATGCAGGCTGCAAGACACAAAATCTATGGTTGGTTCATTCTAGGTGTCTGCAAGCACCAGTGAACTTAAACATAAAGATCCAGAAGAGGAATAAGCTGCTAACCACCAGTTAGCATGCTATGCTAACTGACATTGATGTCTAATCAGTTTCTTTTATTATAAGGGTTTGATTTGAGGAAGGATATGAGATGAAGCCATCTCTCGCGACACCCCCATCAAAAGACAAAAATACCCCTTGGAAACCTCCCATCCCCCTTTTCTATCCCGATGGATTAAAGGGCCCTTAAATTTTCTGATATATCTAAAGTTTTATACTTTAAAGCCAAAATGTAAATGACCTCTGTTTCGACTGCTTACCCTGTATTATGTCTCAGATTTTAACAGTTGTACTACATCCACTTCTTTTATTAAAAAAAGTTTTTTCCATGTATGGGCTGGTGTTCCATGTGATATATCCTGATATAATCACTATATCACCAAATATATAATTGTATATGATTGTGATATAATTGTTTTGTGACATACCTTGAGATCTATTACAGATATTTTAACTCTATCCATATGTGAGACCCTTGTTACCCTGGATGTATTAGGATTTTTTGAGTCAAACTGAGAAGTGAAGAAGTAAAAGTATTTATGCAGGAGATGCTTATGCTGAAATGTCTCAAAAAGTCTATTGAATGTAGAGTTTAAAAAGAGCTCCTGCTTTGTTCTGTGTAAACACAGGAAATGACAGTATAAGACAAGATTTCTGAAAGGTCTGTTTCCTGTGCTAATAAAGTAAGAGCAGAAGTAGTTCATCACAGCCCCTCCCTGAAATTTAAACCAACCATTTACATGTTAGATACATTTTCTTTACTCCAGCTTTAACTAAGACAGCATTAGCTTTTTGGCTGAACTGTTTCTTCAAACAGGTGTCGAAACAGGTCTCGGGTGTAATGTCTGGGACACCTGTCTTGTGTCTGTGTTTAGTGTCTCCTTGTTTAGTGCAATAGTTTCGGTTTCGTGACTGGTTGTGTGTGACAAACCCCTCTGTGTGACGCAGTTTAAATGCCAGCCGGTCTGGAGAGAGGACGTGTGTTCACCAAGATCCACCCTTGTTATGTTTGTATAAGCTTCTATCACAGCCGTGAGGGACGAAAAAGAACAGACTATAGCCTCTCCAGCCCAGCTCAGCCTGACGGCAGCCAGCCGCGTTTCAAGTGGCAGTTGGAGTGCGATTGGAGTCCGGAGGGAAACACCGCTAAGCTACGGCTCCCCCGAGGCATTCACGGTAGACGGTGCTAGTCTCCTCTCTCTCAGTGTATCCCCTTTGTCTCTACAGGCAGTAAACGGTAAGAAAGTTCACATCTAGCACAAGTCCGCGAGAAGTGGACCAACCTTACCGGCTACCATTGCGAATGAGCCTAGGAGTATCTACAGGTGACTCGGACTCCCACCGAGTGCTCCTCTCTTCCCCCTTTCCTCAAGCCTCAGTCCTACTGGGAGTGGACAGACTTCAGTTATCCAGATCCTTCGTCCTCCATACCCGCACGATATGACATCGGGTGCTAAGATTTTTTCTGCTGTTTTTTTCCTGTTTTCTGCTGAACAGACAGGAAGGAAGTTGGTACATACTCTGAAGTGAGACACACTGTAAAAATCCCAAGCAGGCTCTACAAAACTAACCTAAAAGGAGAGCCAACTAACCTTGATAGAATTAAAGAAGGTTTTCTTGCTGGTCAGGCCGCCACTTCACTAGAACATAGTAATGGTTTTATTTGTTTACCTGATGGGTTAATGTTACAATGTAAAACACCCTGATGGTTTAACCGGTGAGTTATGGCTGGATCTAAAGGTACTCTACATTAAACTAGTGTCTCTAATGATAACCATTTAGCCAGTACCCATTAAGAAGCAAAATGATCAGATTTTAATCCTGATGTTTTTTTTCAGCAAGTCATACATACCATTAACAGCAAATTATCAGTGCAAGGCCAAATCGTAATGGTATGGGCCTTAGCAAAAGTGGATTTTAATTCAAGCAGATTTCAACGAATTAACAAAAAAGCATCCATACTCGGAAAAAAAAGTTTTCCAGAATTAACTTGTTTCAAATATATACATTGGTTTCACATGAATGAAATGTTATTTAATCTATACTATATATCAACGCAGTTATTGCCAAAAGAGTAAATCAAAGGTAATTACAATCAGAATCAGAATCAGAAAACCTAATTGATCCCAGAGGAAATTATTAAAACTGTAAAGACACACAGAGACACAAAGACAAAAACAATATAAAATATAAAGTCTAAATAAATCCAATTAAAACTCTGCAGAAAATACTCAGTATGAAATACACTGTGCGTGGCTAGCTAATTACCCAACCAAGGCTAGTTTAGCTGAGGGAGAGTGTGTTCCAATTTAATTATCCTTCCATTCAAACAATGACAAGAATTTCAATTGTCACACAGGGCTGGTGGGGGAGGCAGATTTTCTTTGTCGACCATTTATTTGGGTGAATAGACACGAAGGCTGTGTCCAAAACAACACACTTTAATACTTTACATGCTGCTCTGCTGAACTCACAGTTGAAGCCTGTGGCTAGCTGCATAAATTTTCTGAAACTATCATCTTAATTTTTACATCAAAGGAAAATTTATACACATAACCCATTTTATCCAAAGCAGCTTATTTGAACATACCACTTTATACCACTTTAAGCATGGCAAATTGGGAATTAAACCCAATTTAACCTCCATGTCGGTAGGACCATCTTTAGCCACCTGTTTCACCAGCTGAGCTACTGGAGCAGAGTTAAAAGCATGTTACAAGCATTATCCTAAACATTATATGAGGTAAAAACTACTTGATTATATAAAAGTTGAGAGTAAGTCTAAATTCTAATTATCTGAGAGGTGTATGACCACAACACAGCAGTGTCAGAATCTGATATTTTAGCACTTACAGCAACAATCTTGGCCTGCTCCTTTGAAAATTTTAACTATCATTACACTTTTTATGCCTCTCATTTTTATGACTATCATTATTATGATTTTTGTGTGAATTGATGAACGTAAATTTAAACACCAGATCTGAGTGGTTTAAGTACAGAATGTTTACCAATCAAGAACAAAGTTTTGAAGGTAGTAGTCTTTTTCAGATCACCTTTATTCCCTTTGTGATATTAGTGGCATTATTATTATTATTATTATTATCATTTTTTCTGCAGAGGCAGCAATGACAGAGCTTCTTTATGGTTTTAATTGCTTTACTTTTCACATACTTTCACATTGCATTAGCAGAGAAAGTTGTTAACTGCCACTATAAAACGAGTTAAACATGGCTGCATGTGTTACATTTTGTGAAGCTGAAACTAATCAGGAGTTTCTACAAACTCAAGTTATATTATGTTATGCTAAGTAGAAAAACGGTTGTGCCATCAGAACTAAAAGCTGTATAATACAGCTGAAAACTTGATTGGGTGCTTCGTAGCCAATCAGAGGAGGCAGAATTAAGCACAAACTGGCACTAAATATGGATTGGTGGATATCAGGAGCTCATTTGCAAATGGTGAATTGAGTTTACTTGAGATATTGGAAATTCACAACTTCTGTGAAGAGCAAAGAGGACACTGATAATGTTTCTGTTTTTTCAATGTTAGGGGATCGTATAATGAACACCACATGGGGTGATGTTTCGAAGCTTTTTGTTGAGAAGAGATGTGCATATAAAACAGTAATAATCTAATTTTAAGAATAGCTTAAAGCTGTTCTTAAAGCAGAGCAAGACTGCCATTTGCTAGTCAGCTTACACCCAAACACTATTCCCATTATCTTGATTTAATAATTCAATTTGGTCCTCTTATTCACCCGAGGACAATGTGATTTGAGAGCAAACACACATTTTAAATAATGTGCAAGGAAGTTTGAAAAACTTTATAACATCAACTCCTGCTAGCCTATCTCTTTGCTGGCAATGTATTTCCACAAGTTCTACAAATTGTTGGTCATGCAGTTGAATTTGATGGTCAGCTGTATAAGACAGGAATACAGGAGGCTGTGACACTGAAGGGTTTACACCAATACACTACCTTTGCTGTATCAACAATTATATACCCAGATACACTGTATGAAAATGGCATGTTTGTAGCCATTGATGACAAAGAAGACTGTTAACTCGGCAAAAATATTACTGATACTAGAGAGTTGAAAGCAAACCAAGAAAAAAGACAAGAAGAAAGAAGACAAAAAAGTAATGTTTTTTTTCATTAAACTTTTGTTATTCTCATATTAGACACCTAAGCCTGATCTTAAACCTGTACAATTTTAAATATTTACTCAAAAAACCAATGTACTTACAGAAAAATCCATCAACTCTGTTAGAGACAAATTGAGTCAAATATATATACAAATATATACAAACGTAATACAATTTAAAACCTTGTCTTAGCTAAGAGAACTTTTGTCTCTACATCCATTAGTTCAAATTTGTGTAATAAGATGAAGACTTTTTGTTTTAGAGTAAAATCATCAATACATTTAACTGAAATGTTGCCAAGATGGTGTGCACTTTCTCTAAAAATAACTTTAAAAATTAATGAAATGCTTTGAAATTAAATGCAATAAGAATGTTAATTGTAACCAATTTTTCAACAATAAAATGCATCTAATTTTTAAAATCAAAACCATAAAAAAGCAGAATTGTTATTGATAGCGACAGAGTTGTCATGAATAACAGAGTTGACTGTCCATAGTTAAAAGATTAAAAACGTTTTCTGCCTGAAACAAAAACTTTAAAAATCATTTTAAAATGTAAAAACAGTTATTTAATCCTACAAGATACAACTGAAATGCAAATCTTTCATGAATTATAATAATAACTGCATATCTCTCTAGACAATAGACAAGCACACTAACCAGGGTTCAAACCTTGCAGGGAAGGACAAGAGAGCCTTCCCATCCATTGATTTCCACCTGTATTTCTATATATATTTTTACTTGACGTCTCGTCACTGAGGTTGGATGTGTGATGGCTCTGAGTACATCATCAGAGACACTACAAAGTATCCTGACGCACTGGCCAGAAGAAGCCATTAGATCCCACTTTGTCCATGTATGTGGCTTTTCCATGTGTCTCATTGACATTGATAGTGGTCCCAGGTTAAATAAAGGGAAAAACCCTTGTGGCCGGCTGTCCTGCTTCTCCTTCTCAGTCGTCTGGCTCCCTTGTTTCTGATTCCATGTTGCTGGTCCTCCAGTTGCTGGCTTTCCTGACTCTGGTTCCCTGTTGCTGGCTTCCTTGACTCTTCCCTGACTCTGTTTTATTTCCTTGTGACCAACTCCCTTGACTCTGGTTTTATCCTTATGGCTGGCTCCCCTGATTCTGTGTTTTTTCCCCTGATACCGACTCCCTTGACTCTGATACGTTATTGCAAGCTCTCCTGTTTAGGTTCCCTTTTACTGGTTACCCTGACTCTCGTTATCTATCACTGTCTGTACTACCCCCTTGCTTCCCTGTTACCAGCATTTTTCCTTCCTTGGATTCCCACTTCTGTTTGGGTTCCGGTTCACTGCCAGAATGTTAATTCCTTGTCACTCCTTTTAGTTGTGTCTGTTTGTTCCAAGCCTTAGTGTCCTCAGTTTTTCCCAAGGCCCATCTTGTCAAGTTCCCTTTCCTGTTTCTGTGTATTATTCTGTTCCGTCTACATCCCAGTCTGTTTTCTCATGTCACCCCCCTAATTTGTTTATTTGTGTTTTCTGTTAATCCTGAATCATGACTTTAGCCGATGTCTGCTCATTGATCATCCCAATTTGTCTATTCATTGTTCATTCACTAGTTCATCCAGTCATGTTTTCTGTCTGTCCTCATGTCTGTCTTTGCCTGTCCATAAGATGTGTATCTGTCAAACTTGTCTCCCTTTATGCTCCAGTCTGTTTCATCACAGCCCCACACCCTAGTTTGCCTAGTTGTATCTACTGGTTTTGTCATCATATCTCACTAGTTGTGCATCTGTCTGTCTTGTTTTCTTTCACACCCCAGTCTGTTTTATAACTATGCAAACCCTAGCTGCCCCAGTCTTGTTTTCTGTGTCTGTCTTTGTCTCTATCACTAATTATGTGTTAATCTGTCCTGTTTCATGTCAAGCCCCAGTTGGTTTCCGTCCATTTCATGTTAAGGTCTGTCTAGTCATGTTTCCTGTCTTAATTTTTGTGCTTGCCACCAGCAGTGTATCTGTCTATCCTCATCGTATCTTACCTCCTGCTTTGGTCTGTCTTGTTTCATGTCACGCCCCATTTTGTCTACTCACATTTGACACCCAGTCCCGCTTCCTGTCTCAGTTTTTGTGTCAGCAACCAGTTGTGTATCTGTCTATCTGTCTCATTGCATGCCCCACTCAGTCTAGCTATGTCACATCTCAGTTGGTCCAGTTACGTTTCCTGTCTTGGTTCTTTAGTTTGTCACTAGTTGGACATGCTTCAGACCTGTAGTGATGCCTTGGTGGATCCTGTATCACTCTGTGTGTATTTTGCTCTGAATTTATGTGACTCTTGTTTTGACTGCCTGAATCCTCCTGTCTTTATTCCTCATTTGGCCCGGAGTCTCAATTAGAGTCATCACTTCCTTGTTTGTTTGACTTTATTTAAGCCACGTCTGTTGAGTGACAGATGTCCGTTCACCTTCACACTACACCTGATACCCCATCAGTCCCTTTTGGTGTTGTAAGTGTTTTGAGTTTATTTCTCTTTCTGCCCTAAGTTCAATTCAATTTTATTTATATAGTGCTTTTACAACCAAGTTGTCACAAAGCAGCTTTACAGAATACAGGTCCGAGCCCCTAGTGAGTAAGCCAAAGGTGACAG
>JBBPCZ010066096.1:0-12198 GCA_037974445.1 Brycinus macrolepidotus | reverse complement strand
GTTGTATAGTTTTTATTCTATTCTATTGTTTTTTAATTTTCGCTGCTCTTACCTTTTCGCTGCTCTTACCTTTGTTCAATCCACTTTCTGCCGTGACAATGCAAATGTCCCACTTATCTTATCTTATCTTATCTTATCTTATCTTATCTTATCTTATCTTAAGTATGTTAGAGCAGGGAAAACACAAAACTGAATGACATGGGTACTAAAGGACCAGAGTTGGAAAGCATTGCTACAAAACAATACAATGAGCATCAGAAAACTTACATTTCTCCCTGTTCTTCAAAAGACTGTCATTACCTTGTGGCAGCAAGCTGATCTCTCCCTCCCTCTCCACTGTGGTGCACAGCTCATGAATGACATTTTGCGAGATGCCCTGCAGGGCTGCAAAGTCAGACACACTGTACACATGCTGGTCATATGGCTGGGTAGCAATCTCTTTCAGCAACTTCTCATCTGCGTCTTTGATCCCAATGGCATACATTTTGATTCCTTTCTGCCTCAGCTCCTGAGCATACTGCTCGACCTCATCCTGTGAGTTTCCGTCTGTGATGACTACTGCAATCTGAGGCACGCGTTGTTTGGCTCGACTTCCTGCCTCTTCAACAAAGTGGTTTTTCAGTAAGAATTCAAGCCCAAGGCCAGTGTTGGTGCCCCCAGTTTTATATGGCAACCGTTTAATGTAGTCGAGAATCTCCTGCTTATCCTCATAAGTGTTGAGGGAAAACTCAGTACGGGGTGTGTCACTATACTGGACCATGCCTATCCTGACTTTATTAGGAGCAATGTCAAAGTTCGACACTAGTGAGGAGAGGAAATCCCTGATCTGTTGGAAGTTCTTTAGGCCGATGCTGGCTGAGCCATCCACTAAAAAAACAATATCAGCCATGGCTTCCTGTGTGCAAACTGGAAAAGACAGAGTAGCTGATTTAAAATGATTGTTAGTCATAACAAATTATGCTGCATTTTACTGATACACTGAAACAAATAGGACTGATACAAACATGTTAAGTGATTTCATGTGAATGAATCATGTTATATCAACGTAGTTTATCTTTCAGTTTAAATTCACAAAGATTCGTTTATGTAGGTTAAAAGCACATTTGTACATGCACAAAATTACAAAAATCCCATTTACACCTGGCTGTTTCATGTGTGTTGAGAATCAGGACTATATCTAGATAATGATTATCCTCTTAAAAATGTAAATGCACCTGAGACGCACGCAGTGTAGTATCTACATCACCATAGGCAGCTTTTTAATAAATTAATTTCATGCCTTTTGTTCAGGGAACATATAACCTACAAAATATTTTTCAGATACTTTTAAATAAAAGTATTATTCGTAATATTTATTGATAATTCACATCATGACACTAATGTAGCAATATTAAAACAATTCTATCCACTTCAACTCATACTTTACTGATTAACTAGAGATACCTTTAACCCATGGATCTAAAACCTTGTCAGGAAACAATCTAGAAGTCATAAGAAACTGCCAGGTGCAAACAGGCTTTTTTGGCCCAAAAATCTTTTATTCTGTAATAGAGTGCATCAAGGCATTGAGACTTCTGAATATTATTTGTGGTGTACAGATGTTTCCATACACAATTAACATTAGGGACAAGTTTTCCTACCGACTTTCTGGCCATGACTGACAAGGAAGTATGATGAGATGATAAAAAAAGCAAGTAATCCACGAATCCCCCTCATCTTTCAAACCGATCGTACTGCCCTGGAATGCAAGACCAGAAAGTTATAGCCATGAGAACTGAGAACACATTTTATTGCATGGTCCACGACAGGTTCTATACAAATGCTCAAACTGCTAACAAGAGTCTCAGCTGACTCAGCTGATTTTCAACAGGTTTAGGTCTAGGGAAAGGGCCAGGGTTAGGGTGAAAATTAGGTTTTGTTGAGGTTAAGGTTACAGTTACAGTTAGACCAATTATGGAAACTTTTAACATTATTTAATAGATGTTTATGAAAAAAAGAGCATGTGCAAGAACTGTCAGAGAAGCATACAGTGTTATCAAGGTTTTACTTGAAAGAATTATTGAAAGTTTATGGTGGGAATATTGGACAGATTTTTTTTGTGTGAATAATTGTTGCAATTTAGTGACTGTGTAGAACTGCTGCCTTCATCACAGGAAAACCAGGTAAGCACACAACGCTACAGCAATGAGTCTTTGACCTGCCATGGTTGTGACACCTGCGCTGCGTCTTCCGCTTTCTCAGCCCCCAGACTACTGAGCCTGGGATCCCCCATTTTTGTTTCTTCTTTCTCTTATCTCCTGTCAGTGTTTTCATGTTCATCTGTCCTTTCGTTCAATGTTACTGCCCCGCCTTGTGTTGTGTTTTGTTTTCTTATTCACGTTTGTCAGCCCGTTTACATCACCACGTTGTTTTACCCTGCTCTTTGTTTACCTCCCGATATGCTTTGTCGCCCTCATCTTTTGTCAGCATATTTTAGTTAAGTACTCCTCATTTCAGTTAATGCCCTATTGATTTCCCCCACCTATTTCTTGTTAAATTTCTCCCCTTTAAATACCAGCCCGACCCAGAAGCTCTTTGTCCAGTCTCCCTCATCCGTTGAGCATTACTGTGTGTTTGTATGTCTTGTATGTCAACCATGAGACTGTTTTACCCAGCACTTCTGACCATTCTCTGCTTCCTGGCTAGTGCTCAGAATGACCTTTTGTGTACCCCATGGATGCCCCATAAGTAATTTGTTTTGACTCTTCCTAGTGATCAGCCTTTTCCAGGAAGCCTTTGTAGCAAGCACGAGACTGGGGATCCCTGATCTCACCCCTGTTTTTACCCTTTTTCTGTTTTTTTTCCCTAATAAACCTTGTCCAGTAATTGTGGCATGTGTTTACATCTGCTCCTTGACACATTAACCATGACAGAGGACTGGACCATTCAGCTTAATGCAACTGGAATCCTGCTGCCCCCCAACAAAGCCCCCTGTTCTCCAGCAGCTCGCCGAACACTGTCTCCAGCTCAACCAAAAGGGCCACGTGATCAGGGAACTCCTGACTCTATTTAGATCACAGCCTGCCAAAACCCTGCCTGCTCCAGCACCTGCACCTGCACCTTCACCACCACCACCTCTGCTTATACCCCTTGCTACTGGCTCCTCATCATTCTTCCTTGCTGGAATGGTATGCGGGGGATCCAGCAGGATTTCGCTCTTTCATTTCTGCTTGCGAACTGTACTTCACACAGTGCCCATGGCTCATCGACGCACAGAAAGTTTCCATGGTGATTGAGCGGCTCATGGGAAAGGCTCATGATTAGTCCGCAGCTGTCTGGAGGGCGGGGGTCCCAAAGCTTCATCTTTGTCTGAGCCAAGGCACAGGTTCTGTAAGCAACAATTCCATCATGTTTCGCATTCTAGCAGCTGAGCATGACATGAACAAACTTGAGCTCTTAAGCATTTAGTGCAAGGGCCTACATCCGGATATCCAAAAGGAGCTCACCTGTCAAGACACTGGTTTGGATCTAGATGACATTATTCAGTTAGTTACCACTCTCAACCAACATCTTTGAGAGAAGAAGTGACGCTATTCACCCCTGCGTTGAACTGCCCAACAGCGCCCTGCTACATTGGCTGCTGCATCAAATGTCCCTGTTGCCGCCCAAGAAGAACCTGTACCCAAACCAATGCAGGTGGGAACTAACAATCTGTTGGCAGAGGAACACTGCTGAAGACAGCAAGATGGACTGGGCATTTACTACAGAAGGGAAGAACACTGGTGTCTGCAATGCCCCCTTCACAAAGACACTGAGCAGGTTGTTGAACCAAGCCATTCTATTGACCACTTTGTGATTCCTGAGTCACTGTGTGCCACTAACCGTAATGTCTCTGTGTCTGCCCTTCTAGATTCCGGGTCAGCTGGCAATTTTATTTTCTGTTCCGTGGTGTCCTCCCTCTATCTTCCTGTTCACCTCCTTCCCAACCCTGTCCAAGCCCTAGAAAGCTTAGTAATCAGCTAGTTTTCACCATGTCACCTTGCCCTTACACTTAGAAATACTCCTGCTCACACTGACAACTTTTCTCTTTTAATTCTACCCCAATCGCAGCACCAAATAATTTTAGGCTTCTGCTGGCTATGCACACACAACCCTGTTATTAACTGGAGTACTAACACCATTCTTGGAGTCCTGGTTCCCTCATGATTCCATTTCTGATCCTCCCCAGTGTATCACCTACCTTGCCACTTCCGTTGAAAGCAATCTGGCACACCTACCTGTAAACTTTCCTCCACAATACACCTCCTTCGCAGAAGTATTCAGTGCCATTTGGGTAACCAGTCTCCCTCCTCACCGGAGCTGGGACTGTGCTATTGAGCTCTTGCCTGGAGTCACCTCAGTGTATCGACTCATTGTCTGAACCTGAAACTCAGGCAATGGAGGACTAAGTGTCTGAGGTACTCCAGCAGGGGCTCATTAGCCAGTCCCAGTCCCACGCCCCCACCAGCTTCTTCTTAATGCAAAAGAAAGACGGAGTCTAGCCATGCATCAATTACCAGGGGCTCAATGTGGTCACAGTGAAGTTTCCTCACCCACTTCAGTTCATCCTCCCAGCTCCACAGGTCGAACATTTGCACCAAGCTTGACCTGCGGAGCGCATACAACCTTATATATATATTCAGGCGACTAATGGAAGACTGCCTTTAGCACCATCTGTAGACTTTATCATTTCAATGTAATGCCTTATGGGTAGGTAAATGCTCCATCCATGTTCCAAGCCTTTGTTAATTATGTGCTACATGGCATGCTGAACCATTTCATGATCATCTACACTGACAATATCCTGATCTACTCCCATTCCGTCAAGGAGCATGAATAACAAATCTGTAGAGTTCTTGCCCAACTGCTCAAATACAGGTTGTACATGAAGGCTGATAAGTGCAAGGTCCACATAAAGGAGATTGGTCCACAGGGGGTCAAAACGGTGAAGCAAAGGCTTCCACTGTGTATGAGTGGCCGGAGCCTCATACAGTGAAAGAGATGCAGAGGTTAGTTTTGCCTGCTCTGAAGCAAACCTAAAACCCTAACTATAAGCACCGAAGCTCGGGAGGCATTCACTACCAAAACAGTTTATGGTAGAGGTAGATGCTTCAGAAGTAGTACTTTCCCACTGCCACAGTGTTTTCCTAACCATGTGTGGTTTTGTTGCCTCTGTTTATGTGACCACCTTGCCCTGCTCTTTGTTTACCTAACCTTGTGCTTTGTCGTTCTCATCTTAGGTCATTTTAGTTAAGTACTCCTTATTTCAGTTAATGCCCTATCGACTTAGTTCACCTGCTTCCAGCCCTACAGGAAGCTCTTTGTCCAGTCTCTCTGATCCCTTGAGCATTAATGTGTACTTGTATGTGTTTCACCGTTGCTCTGTTTTGTTTTACAGGCTTGTTCTCAACCCTGAGACAGTGTTATCTAGTGCTCCTGACCACCCTCTTTGTTCCGATCATGCCCTTTGTGTACCCCATGGAGTTCTAAGTATTTTATTTTGATTCTTCCCAGGGATCAACCTTTTACCTTTGGGGAGACTTTATAGTGAGCACAAGTCTGAGAGTACCTGATTTCATCCCTATTTTTCCACTATTTCTCTATTTTGTTAATAAACCTTGTCCTATGATTCTGGCACATGCATCTATGTCTGCCCCTTGGCAAGGCTCCTGATGCTACATTTGCCAACCTGTGTATCATTGCTTTGAAGTTATTCTGGTTAAAAGCAAAATTTGCCAAATGCCTAAACACAAACTGGACTACTTTAAGATGCTTCTTAAGACCACATCTACATTCACGTAATAATTCATTATATGTACTCAAAATATTATAAATAGTAATACTGCACTACCAGTGTCATCTGACTACTGACTTTGGTTGTGAATATGGACAGCGAACAATCTGTTAAAGCATCCAGTACTGCTAATATGGATAGATGACTAAAAAATCCCCATTTTGAAGAAGAAGAAGAAAAAGCCGCAACCTCACCTAAACCGACCAACCTTGATTTTCATTCAGAAACAGTTGTGTTAGTTTTACATTTTACTTTATAAAGATTTTATTTCACAGTGGCTGTTTTCAAACTGTTGCTACTAGAAAAAGGAGGAAAACAAGCCTGACAGCAATTTCTTAAACACAGTATTTAGCTGTAAACTGTGAATGATTTCTTTTAACCTAAAAAAAAGTGAGAAATTGTAAGTAATCAGACATTTTTCATGAGAAAAAAATCCCTTCCACTGATCTCCATCTTTGGAAATATTGTTTACTCCTAAACATCCATATATTTATATTCAACATTTCCATGTTCCATATTCTCAAATATTCATTGGTGTCATTCCTTTGACTGTGTATATTTCAGATATCTCTCAAACTGGATTATCATTTTGCTGATTTGAATATTAAATAAATTGTTAGATTGATATATTGTAGCGTACCATCAGTTTGTTACCTTTTTGTATGGTTGTACACTGTTATGTTAGCTCATTCAGTCTAATGAAATCATTATCATAATGTAGATCCAAAAAAGTACAAAATTATATAAAAGATTATAAACTCACCCAGGCCAGCGATCAGTCTCAGGAGAGAGAGACTCGCACTCAGCACCTCTAGACAATACTGACGTCCTCCGTCCTGTATAAGTGGAGTGCTTTACTGAGCCACTCCTCAATGAGTTAACACGACAGACACTGATGCCTCACATGGTCACTCTCTCTCTCTCTCTCTCTCTCACACACACACACACACACACACAAACACACACTTCATGTTGTGCATCGGTATTTACAATATCTACAATTTTAACTTAAATTGCCTGTACTCTACTGTTTCATGTACATTGTTGTGAGAGTAGAATTTCATAACCCCATTTCTTTTTTGTATCAGTCTGTTTAGCTATCTATCTATCTAGCTTGCTAGATTTTCTTTATATTGTTTTGGCATTAGTCATTAATAAAGAAACACTTATCTTGTTACATTGTCACTTGGAATGAGATAGATTACATACATTACATCAGTTTGAAGTCGATGTGTTGGAAGCAGGAAAAATGGGCAAGCTAAGGGACCTGAGTGACTTGGAGAAGGGCCAAATTGTGATGACTAGATGACCGGTTTCTGGTATGCAGTGGTTAGTACATACCAAAAGTGGTCCAAGGAAGGATAGCTGGTGAACTGACAACAGGGTCATGGGTACCCAAGGCTCATGGATGAATGAAGGTAGCAACCACAAGTCTGTCTCGTCTGATCCCACAGAAGAACTACTGTATGAGGCTGGGTAGCTGCAGACAGGTCAGACTGCCTACGCTGACCCCTGTCCACCACCAAAATACCTGCAATGGGCATGTGAGCATCAGAACAAGACCATGGAGCAGTGTGAGAAGGTGACCTGGTCTGATGAATCATATTTTCTTTAACATCATGTGGACATTTCGGTGTATCTTTTACCTGGGGAAGAGATGGCATCAGGATGCACTATGGGAATAAGGCAAGCCGTCAGAGGCAGAGTGATTCTCTGGGCCATCTTCTGCTGGGAAACCTTGCGTCCTGGCACTCATGAGGATGTCACTTTGACACATATCACCTACCTAAACACTGTTGCGGTCCGTAATGTGAAGTACACAGACCAAGACACAAGATTGGTTTGAGGTGTTGACTTGGCCCCCAAATTCTCAGTCCGATCAAGCGTCTGTGACAATCTATGGAGATCCATGGAGGCCTCATATATTGTACATACACATATGTATAATGTCTCACAACAAAGAAAATGATATCTGCATCATTTCCTTTAACACCTAAAAATATCTGCCTGTGGAGATTTTTACTGGATAACAAAACAAGCAAAAACATCTAGAAAGGATGTGTTGAATAATCTCATAACCATCTGACATCAACCTCAAAATGAGAAAGGTTAGATTTTTACAGTAAATTTAAGATCATTTCACTTGCCAAAGTATACTTTTTTTAGCTGAGAAAGTAAAACAACATAACTCTCAAATATTATTGTTAACTGGGTTTACTATAGCTTAAATGTACCACAGATAATCACGAGCACTACTCCGAACAGAATTTATGCATCAAGGTGTTCCAGGCCACGTACTTCACTGACTTCGCAGAGCAGCTTGAAGTCTTCATCTGCTTGAGCACGATGTGTTTGCATTCTTCGAGCAACACGCAAACTGAAAAGTTAGTGCTGTCTGGCACTGGTTCTGAGTTTTGCTCTTTCATATTCACTTTTTTTTGTTACCCAGTAGTTGTTTCCCAGTGTTTTATAGGGGACACTTACAAGAGAAGGGCTATTCTTTAGGATTTCAGCTCACTGAAAGAAAATAATGTGGTCAATTTGAAATGCAGTTCACATAATTTCTATACAAAAAGTGTATAATACCAACACTATATTGTCAAAAACAGTATGGAAACTGAAAGACAAGCATGTGCTGATGTTATATATTGTATTTCTGTGAAAATTGCATTTGAATCAAGTTAATTCACCGCATCCCTTTTTCTGCAGTGCACCATTTTGGCGTACAGCCTGTAGAAGGACACTCAGCTGGAGCATGCGACGGGAGCCTGGCCACATGGAACGAGCCACAAATAAGCCCTCTTAATGCAGTCAGTACAAACAAGGCATCAGAAGCACAATGCAGTCAAATTCCTACAGAGTGTATAAAGTAAACTGAATATAAACATTGATTAACACAGCACTAACATCTCTCTCTCTCTCTCTACACAAAGTGCATTACAAGTTCTATCACAACAGATGTACAAGCTCTCTGGCACTTAATAATCTCAGTGATTTCATACTTTTTTCCTTTTTTGCCTCGTCTTGTCATAACCATTTGTCAGAAACTACATCCAACTGACAGTCAGTATGAATTTTAATCCCATGTGAATATGAGCTGACTGCTGAACATTCATTTTGGGAAGATGTTAAGGAATTAAGTTTTATATTTGTCGAAGATGGCACTGATTTTTCAACATTTCTGCATAATAGCATAGTAATAATCTTGATAAAGTTATTCAGAGGTGTTTGTTGTGAACTGTCCTTCACAGAAAGTTGTTATATGAATTGGTTATGAATATGCTGCCTGACATGTTGTTTGACGCTGATGTTGAGATCAAATTGTGGTGTAAGGCATGTTCTTAAAACACATAGTGGTGGAGTATTCGCGGGGGCAGTGAGGCAAAATAGTCCTCAAAGAAAACTTAAGAGTTTGCCATCATCATTGCCTGGTTCCATTCACCACCACTGTAAAAAATCTGAGATGCCAAGTTTCTCTACAATGAACGATTTCACACCAAACCCACTCTGAATGATTCTCAACTATTGAATTATGCAGACATTTGGAAAAATGTTGAACTTTCCAAAATCTTAACAAAGCCCTACTCTTAAATTACTCTGAAATATCAACAAGTTAAGTTTAAGCTGGAACTTCTAATGTTGATTTAGCCACTGCACTGCTTGGAAGCTGCTGAAACAAGTCAATTATCTAGCTAGCTGAGAAAGTTGAATTTTATTTTAATGCTTAATAGTAAGCAAAACAGGCAAAACAATAGCATTAATTACATATCTGCTACCAATCACCCCACCTAAGTTTTTTTTGGATGTTCAGTTTTTCCTAAAAAAAAAAAACAGTTAAAGCCTGCCTAACATGTACTATGTCTTGCACTTCGATAGGCTGTTACAGAAGCTACGAAAACACTGCTACCTAACAAACAACCTAAAATTCTACTTAGGAAATTGTTTTTAATTTTTAAAGAAAATAAATGTAAACTTCCAATTCTTTTTGAGACCTGTTAAAAAAAATGCATTTGTCTGGCGCTCTTATCCAGAGCGACTTACAATCATTAGTTACAGGGACAGTCCCCCTGGAGCAACTGAGGTCTTGCTCAAGGACACAATGGTAGAAAGTGGGGCTCAAACCTGCAACTTTGTGGTCATCGGGTTCACGGGTGTTTCACGCACTAGACTACTACCACCCACATGTTAACACAACCAGTCTTAAGAACTCAGTGTTTGTGGTATGATCCATAACAAAATTTGTTCTTGAAAAGGTTTTCTAAAACCAGTCCATGGCTTAAACTCCAAGCACAGTGCTCTTATTTCTTTCCTGCTACTTATTAACAGCTACTTAAGAGTGTGATGTACTACAGCGTGTGAAATCACCCCATACTGCAAAGATCTGCCCACTGGTGGTTTGGTGACATTCATTTTCATTATGCAGCAGCTCCAGGGGAATCATATGGTCAATCTGTATAACTACTATCCACAGCTTATTCCGCTGTGTAAATATGGTTCAGATCACTTGGACGGACTCTGACAGCTCTAAACATTGCACTTTGTTAGTCTGAAGGGTTCTCAAGATAAATATTTGTTTTTGAAGAAGCTGTCTCTGTCTGTATCATGTCTACGGAGAGTCCTGGTAAGAAACATGGAAGAGGGTGGGGTCTCTCACAGTGGTGAACCACAGAAGATGGAAACTTCTAGGTTCAGTTTTTCCAGATGCGTCCAGTACATTCCATCGTTAACAGGGATTCTCCATTAGGAAATCCTTTTTATTCTTGGACCATGCAACATTCAGGCAATATGATTCAGCTAATGCAGCTCTTATGGCAAGGATTCAAGCATTCCTGTTACATTTACATTGCTTACTCCAGCAGTGAAGGTGGTGATGCAGTGGAAATGAAACGAAGGCCACTTCAAATAAATATATATATATATATATATATATATATATGTCTAAGATACTCCTTTTTCCATATTCAATGGAGTGTATAAGAAACATTTCTTGATGACAACCTGCAGTTAGTGTAGCCCATCAGTTGACATACAGATTGTTTTAGCCCTCCTCTAGTCCTTGCGAGTTTCAAAACACAGAACCACTCTTGGCTGGACAGTCAGACACTGACGTGTGTAAAAACCCCAGCAACGCTGGTGTGGCTGATATACCCTACCAGTCCCTCACAGGGACTTTTATGGAGGGCTTTCCACAAGATTTTGGAGTGTTTCTGTGAGAATTTCTGCCCATTCATTCTGTAGTAGAGCATTTATAAGGTCGGGCACTGATGTTGGACGAGAAGGCCTGGCTCCGTTCCAGTTCATCTCAAAGGTGTTGGATGGGGTTGAAGTCTGGGCTCTGTGCCGTGCCAGTCAAGTTCTTCCACACCAAACTCAAACAGCCATGTATTTACGGACCTTGCTTTGTGCACTGGGGCACAGTCATGCTGGAATAGAAAAGGTTCTTCCCCAAACTGTGTCCACAAAGTTGGAAGCATGACGTTGTCCAAACCTTCTTGGTATAGTGAAGCATTAAGATTAAGCCCTTCACTGGAAGTAAGGGGCCTAGCCCAAACCCTGAAAAACAGACGTGTCCCAATACTTTTGTCCATATTGTGCCTCTCAAAGCTCAGTCCTGTTCGTGAAGACAGGCTACACCCCCAATCCGGTGTGACGTCCCCACATGACCGGATGTTGACAAGGCTGCTGAAAGCCAGCTGTCGCAGAAAAACAAACCAGCAGAGAGAGAGACAGAGGGACTGCAGCTCTGATAGCACCAATAAAACTTCTGAAAAATTACTCAAACCTGAACAAAACGACTACATATACTAATTAACAACCCCTGTTATTAGGACGAGTCCAAAAGCTGGTAAGACTTGTCTGTTTTGGGGGGTTTAGCTGACGTAAGTGAGTGTAAGACAGGGTGAGTAAATAAAGAGACGAGATGTAAAAGTCTTTAAACCTATCGACCCATCGACTCTTTCCTGTTTTTTTCTCTTCATGAGAGAAGAGATAGAGTTGTGTTCAGTCGTTTTTATATGTATTATGTTGCATAAAAGCTGTGTAATATGAGGAAAGTCGTTTTGTTCTCATTGGAAACAAACTGAAACGTCTCATTAGATGTGAGAAAACTCTGCGAGACTTTGGATAATAAGGAACTGCGAATAACCAGGTGTTTTAGGGATAAAAAATCGAAAATCTTCTGTAAGGATAGTGTTAACATAGAGATATACACTATAAGGACAAAAGTATGGGGACACACCTGTTATTCAGGGTTTGGGCTAGGCCCCTAACTTCCAGTGAAGGGCAATCTTAATGCTTCAGCATACCTAAACATTTTGGACAACGCCGTGCTTCCAACTTTGTGGACACAGTTTGGGGAAGAACCTTTTCTATTCTAGCATGACTGT
>JBBPCZ010066054.1:0-12200 GCA_037974445.1 Brycinus macrolepidotus | reverse complement strand
GGACTACTTGAGCACTGATGTACGTCGCTCTGGATAAGAGCGTCAGCGAAATGCCGTAAATGTAAATGTAAATGTCTTGTATAATAGTGAAGGGTTAAACCTATCTTATACCTGGGTTCATCAAAGGATTCTGTCAATACAGTAAAGGTAGTGATTTGCCTCATCCTTTGGAGTTCAAAAAATTAATTGCTTCAATAGGTCACATCACAAGCTTTGGTAATCAAGGGATTTAAGTCTTATGTCCAATCCCCCTTTAAAAAGCTTCCAGTGGAGCAGGTCAATATCACTAATACTGTTCATCTGGCAGCCACTGACCTGCCTTTATATTCATCTGTCTCCCCATTGGCTATATTTGACGAGTGTAAAATACAGATGGCTTCAGGTGCCAACAAGGCAATTATCGCAATGGTTATGAATGTGGACATGGCAGTGTGTTTCTGCAGGGACACTCATGGTGCTAGTTGATGTCACTCTGTAAAGGGAGCGGTATTCTGGGTCTTTTGGCCCTCATCCAGAGAGAGCTCACATGGCTCCAAAGATGTTTTGATAATGTGGACTTGGCTGAGTATTAAACTGTTTAAACTGATTTAAAAATCCAACGCTGAGTGACTAACAGCAAAAGGCTTAGAATGGTTTCTGCACTGAATGCACTCTGAAGGGTGTCGGTAGTGTGAAGAAAAGCTAACACTCTCTCCACCAGCATCAGCAGTGTCATGTCATTGCATGGGCATATTGAGGTCAGTAAAAAGGTAATGGACTTTTCTGTCAATGTCGATTTCACAGGCTTTCTGCCACCTATTCTGTAAAATCCACTTTTGATAAGTTTCAGTAATAGGGTTTGATAGATGAACTCAAGCAATAAATGCTTGGAGGAACAGAATAGCTTTGCACAGGCTACTGAGTTCACGTCACCCCAGCTGCCAGAAGCAAACATGTTCAACGTGGGGTTTTTTTTTGCGTTTGCACAACATCCATCTGCCGTAACTGCTGTCATAACTTGTAAATATAACCAGTCAGACACTCTTGCATTGGAGATTACCAAATCCCTACGAAACACAGTGTACTTCAAATGTGCTTAAACCTAGCTTAATTTACCCCTGAAAATACACCAAACCCCTTTATTTTACCTTAAAATTAGATTTAAGGCATGAGTGTGAAACCCCTTAATCTTAAATTCAAGGCGTTAATTCAGGAGGTTCTATTATTTAAGGGGCAAATTTGAAAAAGTAAGGGGAAAATTCAGTAGTTTCACCCCTTAATCAGCCTTAATCTGTGCACCTTTTCCCTTAAGTTTCCTGAATTTCCTGTATGGGAAATTAAGGTCAAAATTAAGGTAATTTTAAGGGGTAAAATTAAGGCGTTTTGTTTCGTATTGCACTAATTGCACTTGGTAGCCTTCACATGGCTGGTATTTTAGTAATGTTACTAAGTGCAGATACCAGTACGTAAGATATGGGATTCTAACAGACAACTAAAGTCTAATGAAGTTATTGGTGATATAATATTAGTATCTGCTTTCTTATTGATAAAACAGTGGCACTTTGGTTGAATGTTCTCCTGTAGCTGTATAAATGCTAAAATTGTTTATAAACTAGCTAGGATTAAAACCAGGGCTGGGCTGAGATTAAGGTTAGGGTTAAGGCCAGGACTTTGTCCAGACTTAGAGTTTAGGCTATGGGTGGGGTTTAAATTTAGGGTTAGAGTGAGTGTTAGGTTTAGGTTTACAAAAAAGTTGGTGGCTATTTAGATGAGCATCTACAGCATTACTGATAAAAACTAGACTTTTCTGTTGAAGCTTGCCTTCTCTTTTCACTTTTTGTCATACTAAAGTCTTTAAAGAAAAGGTTCTGAAAGGGTTTTTTTTGGAATGATCCCATTAAAGAGCCACCTTTGGTTTCCTAAAGCAGTAGTTTGCAGGGCCTCTCAGAAGACCCACACTTTTGCTCCAGCTCAACTTGCAACACAGATGGACACAGGAAAAAAAAACTGTATATACAGAACAAAGAAATGAGATTCATTAACATGCGTAATACTACAGTCATTCAAAACAAAACATGTGTGTTGCCTGCTGAGTTTAACTGATCCTTGTATACCAGGCCTCTCTGCCTGAATTATGTATTTCCTTCATATTCCTGCTGAGTGGAACACCACTGGTTTATCTTCCCTCACTGCTGTCTAGTCCAGTTGTCTTTTGATAACACCCACACCAATTTTTCCACCGTAGGAGGGCGAGGGACAGTTTATGAAAGATTCATGAAACAAAATGCTTAGCTAGAATGGAAGGGGAGTAACGACACATTCCTAACTTCTAAAACATTCTTTATTGCCTATTCTTTTGATATTCAAAAAACACTGGGAGGGTGAAGGCTAGTATGTGCTTCCTCCAAGTCACATGAAGCGGCACCGCATCTTCTGCTAATGCGACATCACTGGGCATAATAACACACTAGGAGGAGAACGCTAAACACGAGTTCTGTAACATCATGCTGAGTGACGGGGAGAGAGAGGACCATCCCACCCAGAGAGAGCGAAGCCAGTTGCTATGAATGGCTGCAGCTTTTGCTTCTTTTTTTCTTATCGTGTATGCCAGAATACATACACAGGAAATGTTTTCATGCAAGTGATAGAATTTATCAAATGGTGATGTGAAAAGATTGACCGTGTGCTGCAATTTTAATGTAACAGTGTCAGTACTGCTACTTTCCTGCAACTTTAAAGCAAGGAAATGCATTAATACAAGCAAGAACTGCAGTAGGTGTTTATTTTAAAACAAGGCCATAAAAGTAAATTATGCTTACTGTATATATTGTAATAACTTGCTGTGGAATGTGGACAGATTTACAACAGCAAAATGACAAAGCACAATACTCAAAACAGTAAACACACACATATAACCATTCCATCTCACATACTAAATACAATGTCCATTATTTAGTGTTTAAAAACGCAGACTTAAACCTACAGCATGAAAGTTAAGCAATAAACCATAGGTATTGTCTTTATATGTTTGGATCCAAAATCCATAAACAAGAGGTAGAATATTATTGACCATTTTGAGTGGAAATGAATAAAAAAAAACTTTAAGAACACAATGAAGAAAGTAGCATTAAATACAAAACATTCAGGAAATATATCCAGGAACACAAATGTAGTTTAAAGAATGTTCATGGGTATAAAAAATTAAAAATGTTTTCAGATCACTTAAAACAAGGGCTGGACTGCTGTAGCTACACTGTGGGCATCTATTAAGGCTTACGGTGGAAATTACTGTACTGTTAATGAAGTGTTGTGTAATTTCTGGCTTCTTGAATTCATAATAGCTTGATCATATTCAAACGAGTTGACTGCATTTATGATTATATGAAGCATGATCTTAAAGATACACTCTGTCCAAAAGTTTGTAGACATCTGTTCAATGATTCTTCTGAAACAATGGGCAGTAGTAGGGAGTTCAGAGTGATGAATCATGCTTTACTATCTGGCAGTCTGATGGAACAATTTGGGTTTAGCAGATGTCAGGAGAACTCTACCAACTGGAATGCATAGTGCTGACAATATAGTTTGATGGAGGATGGACAATGATCTGGGCCGTTTTTCAGGGCTTGTGCTAGGCCCCTTAGCTCCAGTGAAGGGTCATGTTATATTAACGGTAAGGAATACACATTATATGCTTCCAAATGCTATATGCTACTAAAGCACTGATGTACGTCGCTCTGGATAAGAGCGTCTGCTAAATGCCGTAAACGTAAACGTAAATTCATTTCAGCAGTTCGTAGAAGGCCCTTTTCTGTTCCAGCATGGCTGTGTCCCCATGAAGTCCACAAAGTCATGGTTTGACAAGTTTGGTGTGGGGAAACTCCAGTGACCTGCACAGAGCCCTGACCTCTGAATACCTTTGGGATGAACTGGAAAGTTGAACTGACCTCACAAATGCTCTTTTGACCGAATTGGCACATATTCCCAGACACACACTTCAAAAATCTTGTAGAAAGTCTTCCAAGAAGGGTAGATGTTATGTCATCAAAGGGGAGACAGCTTCATATTAATGCCCAATGTTTAGCAATGGGATGTCTAAGAAGCTCACATACATGTGATGGTCAGGTGTCCATATACTTTTGGCCATATAGTGTAGCACAAGTCACAGATTAGAAGGCATATCTGGACATTGTTGATCATATAGTGAACTTTATTTTGTTACATCTCTACTCTATGGATCTGTATTCCATCTACATGTTCTTCGGAGAGACTATTTTTTGACTGAATTTGACTGAAATACATTGTAGATTTTTAGTACAATTTGTTACTAAATATTCACACAGCAAATGAGTCAGACTGGTGCAGAGTGCAAAATATTATAAATAGCTACTGCTGTTAGCACAAGCCTGTGATTTAGGCATCTGTAATGCAGGTCTGTTTGCACTCTCAACTGCTGACCCTGACAAAACAGTATCAGAAGTTCACTGCACATTTTGCACTCCTCTAAATGATATAGTATGCATGAAATCTGTTGTGAAGGAAAAAAGATACATTAAACACATGCACAGAACAGCAATACAAACAGTAATATGTACCGGATTTGTATTTCAGTAGAAACACACACACACACTCTAGTGCCTGGAGCGTAGGATATGAATGATTTTATTCTATCATTCTCATTTAATGCTCCAGACACTTTAGGTCATCTGATGCTTTATTCCTTGGGTGATGATAAAATTCCAGTCTATGCACAGGATACCTTTGTTGTCTGCATTTCTTAAATGTGTATTTTTTCCACAAAAGACATTTCCCCAGACTTGTTCTACTTCTTCATCACGAGGGAACCGCTCAGGCATGCTTTGCAATGAGGGTAAGGTGGAACCTTTGCGGTTGCTGATCTGCTGAGTTAAGGAAAGCTATTCTTGAATCAGCAGAGACAATAAAGTGTGTGAATGTGTATCTTTTGTATATTTCACAGCTACTCAGTGGCCTTCAACATAAAAAAAAAACATAATTGAGAATTTAAATGGGTGCAAACATAGCCATGAGAACAGGTGTGTCAGATGGAGCTGAACATAATGAATGGGTGCAGTTTTAGGCACCTGTGTTCTTTAATAAAAATGGAGAAATTTGTAATTATTTTATCTACTATATGAAGCACGAAGATGATATGGCACAGAAGATGTCATGTGTCAGAATTGGGAAAAAACTGAATAAAAGAATTGCTTCTTGAATATCTTGATTTGTGTCATGATTAGATAACATTTAACAAACTACTTCTTTGTAGATTCCTGCACTGTATGGTTTGTTTTTTTTCCCTTTATGCAAAAAATTGCAAAACTTTGCAGACAGTGATTTACTATTGATTTGAATTCCATGACTAAATTTAGGAAGTTCCGAGTTGGGATGTAGAGTTGAATTGTGTCTCAATTTCTTTGCTCTTTTCAAGCTCCGCAGATAGCTTGCTCCTTTCACACACCAGGTAGATGGCATTCTCTGACGCATAATTTGGCCGAGAGGGATGGTACGTCTCAGATTTGTTGCACAGATGCAGAAGCTGCTTAACCTCTTGCTTGAAAGTCTTGCTGAAGATGTAGTAGATAAGGGGATTGTAGACGGTGGAGGTCTTGGCAAAGAGGCAGGGCAGCATGCTGACATGAGGAGGGATGGAGGCACTTGAGGAGTAGATGGACCACAAGCTCACTATCCCATAGGGGGTCCAACAACCAAGGAAGCCAAAGCTGATCAGGATGGCAATCTACAAAAACAAGATGATAAAATGTTTAAGGGTATTATTTTTACTTATTCAGTTACTCAAGGAACCATCAAATATGTTAGAATGCCTATTTGACTGGACAGTTTATGAGGTCACTTATATAGGTGTACAATTACTCACACTTTAGCCCATCCATAACATTTAGCATTTTCTGACCACTGGACCAATGCCAGCTAGATATTATTTGGGACATTTCTGTTTCTCAATGTTGCTCTTTAATTGCTCAGGAGACTTTAAGGGTGGTTCTCTCAAAACTCCTTATGAGAAATGACATACAGGAGAGATAACAGATAAATGAAAGTTCAGTAGCAAATAAACATGAGCATTATAGCAAATCTGAGCAAAGTGTAACTATTATGAGATCTCTACTAAAACTTAAGAGGTGACGAACGCGAGATTAATTTTGCTCAGGAGAAGCAAGTAAGTAAAGGTTATGTATATAGTGCCTTTCCCAGACAAGAGTCACAAAGACAGAATGACAGAATAAAACAGAACAAAACACACATTTCAGCAAGTTACCCCAAAGCCATTTCGAACAAGTATTTTTTAAGCCTAAATTTAACCAGTTTGATTCGACTGATGGCAACTCCAGCGGGAAGACTATTCCATAGCCTGGGACCGACAGACTGAATGGCACGATTCCCACGTGTCTTCAATCTGGTGCGTGGAACAAAGCGGCAGCCCTGGTGAGCAGATTTCAGCACTCTAAAAAGGCTCAGAAAGCCTGACATGTACTGTGGAGCCTGTTCATGCAGAGCTCTGAAAGTCAGTACTAGGAATTTAAACTGAATTCTACATTCAGCCAGGAGCCAATGTAGATTAGAGGAAACAGGAGTGATGTGTGATCATTTATGTGTGCTAATTAAAAGCCTGGTAGCTGAGACGTATCTGAGCGGCGGGAAATCTCTCCTTTGTCTTAAAGCAGATGAAACACTAGAAGATGCTTATGCACGGCAACAATTGGTCTATAGTCTCTAACTTGGTACAAAAGAAGTGTTGTGATCAGTGAGTGTGTGTGTGTGTGTATATATTAGCCATAATTTGTAAGAGGAATGAATGATGAATGGATCCCACAAGACCTCTGAAGGTGTGCTGTGGTGTGTTAGCAACAGATCCTTTTAGTCCTGTAAGTTGTGAGGTAGGGCCTTCATGAAACGATGCTAGATCAGATTGAGATCTGGGGAATTTGGAGGCCAAGTCACATGAACCCAGCCTTGCACACAATGTAAAGGAAAACATCATGTGGATATCATCATTCCATGTTTTGTCAACTTCAAGAAAGGAAAACATCATGTGGATATCATCATTCCATGTTTCCTCAACTTCAAGAACTGATTGTTTACTTGCTGCTTAATATCTCTCACCCCATGAACTTTACATGAATATTAAACATGAATATTAACATTACATGAATATTAAACATTTCCAAAAACGCCTCATAACAAGGCACTCCGAACAGAAAATGTCACCAGTTATGACTAAAACAAGGTTCAGTGGGGTGGTGCAGGCGCTGTGTTTGACATCAGTAAGTTATTGTTCTGTTTCAGCGTTGAAGTGTGTATTGCTCCTCTACCATTCTCCATGCATTATCTGAATTATCAGAAGACTGCATCTTCCCATTCTACACAAAAGAATTGCTTTATTAGAAGGAAATCTGTTCTAAAGTGTTCTTCATAATGGAGCATGCAAAATGAATGTCATGAGGACGTGCTAAACTATGCAGAACAAATTAGTATAATGTAAAGGAGAAGACTCAGATCTCACAACAACTGCAGATTCATGATATCTTTACAAGTTTGCTTGAAGAAGCCTTCAAATCCAGACCTTGAATCTAGTTTCTTCTCCTGGATTTTGCAATCACCGGGTGTGATTCAGGACCACAAACTGGATTCAAGGCCCAGAGTTGAAGATATTTGGGCAGTATGAGACTTTACTTAATATTGTTATTAATGGAAGCATAAGGCTGACATCAAATACATGAGTTTGAGATACATATAAACACCACAATGCAGAATTAATGGCAGCCTTAATAAAAATGGACAAGAAAGTTCCATAAAATAAGCCTGCTCTTGTACTGGAAATGTAAGAGAAACGGAGTCTTTCCACGATTCTTAGGTGTTCAAAGAAAATGAAAAAACAACAACAGAGCATTTTCTCCCCTTTGAACCATATTCTCACTCTGCATGGGGTAAATATACTTGTTTCCTCTTGCAGTTTCAATAGTAGTGGAAATTCTTTTTCAGATGTGATCTTCAAGGGCATTGTCTGGTTTATGAAGATCCACGGCCTTTTGTCTCGGTTCTTTTGTGTATTTTCTAATCTTCCACATGTTGAAAGATGACTAAGAGTGCTTGGCCTACCTGTCACATTACATTTATACTCTGGTAAAAAAAACAAAACAGTTCTTATAGACTCAAGGGCTGCTTTAAAAAGGCAAAATATAAACAGAAAAAATGTGAGTTAGATATTTTTTATTATAATTACTCAAGGTATCTATTAACCCAATACCTATTACTGCTTAAGAAAAATGTTTAATTTGTATGTGTATATTGTCACCGTCATAACCAAGTCTCACACCTCCTATTATTTTGTCTTTGAGTATTTTACACTGCATGAAAGCACTAACTACCCCCTATACTGTGCAAAAATGTATAGAAGTTGGCCAGTTAATCATAAAATTTTATTTCACAAATGTTCCTTTTCCTGTAAACATACTATATCAAATACAAATGATGCACGTCATCATAAAATGATCACATATTTCAGCGTTACTGATGTAGATGAATAGATATAGATACGACTGGTAAATCTCTGACTCACCACCATGAACCGGCGCTGCATCTTAACAGTGTTGGAGATAAGGTTGCCATTGTCCATGGACTTGTAGGAGACATAGAGCCGGAGGGCAATACCAAAGTAGCAGGAGATTATGATGATGGCTGGGATGGCCAGGTTCATGGAGAACATGCTTATGACGAAGGACGGGCTGTGCTCCTTCATCTCGCCCCAGGCCAGTGTGCAGGACAGGCCGAACGGCTCAGGGCCGTACCTGCCCCAGCCCAGCAAAGGGAAAACAGCCCATAACAGGGCATACAGCCATATGCCTACCAGCAGCACATGGACCCTCCTCTTACTGATCTTCTCCTCTAAACACAAACAGGTACAGAAGAGGCAGTGTGTGGAGTGAAGAGATAAGAAGCAGAACTACACTTTCAACTCGTGTGAATAACTTCACCTCTTGCTAAACATTTTTATCTATCTGTTCTATATGTTTTACTGATATGAGTGGCTCTAAACAGTCTCTAAATAGTCAGAAGTGTTTCTGTTTAGCTTTGTTATAAAACATAATTTGATGTGATATGGCCTACTGAAAAAATGTCCACTAAAAAGTCAATCTGGACAAAGCAACATGTTTATTCCATCAGTACTGTGTCTGCAGTATTTGTACAATCTGCAAATCTGATGTATTGCAAATTAACAGAAGTAGAAAATGCAATATTTACAGTACTGAGCAATATCAAGCACAAGTTATTCATTTTTCAAAGTCAGGACAAAAGCAGAAAACATACTGAACATGAAATAACACAGAAGTTGCAACAGATAAATATAATATCAACATTTTCAGTATTTGGTGTGGCCAACCTTTGCCTTTGTTGCAGCATTACAGTGGATTTCTTCAAAACCTGAGCCTGATTTTTTTCCTGTTGTGGAGGGATGAAAGCTTTAGATTCTGCTTACCAGAGGGTGTGGTCTACCAGGTTTTACATGGTTGTATGAGTCCCATTTATTCTCTCTTTTAAAATTTTCTGAAACTCCGGATTTGGAAACTCCATTTTTCGTTTCTTTTCCTTTGACTTAACAGGAACTATATTATCTTTTATCTTACTATTTAGATACAATCATCTAATCTCCTCAGAAATCTCCCTTTTACCCATTTTAGATGCACATCAGAAATGTAAAGGCAGCTAAGGTGTAATTGTTTGCGTTTAAGATTGTAAAAAAGCAGTAGGGTACACAAATTTAAAGAGTGGACAAATTAAACACTGGTAGGTTTGATATACTCAGTACTTGATTTTAGTAGTATTAAAATGCAAATATTAAAAGGCCAGGAGACATTATTTTGGAAAGTCAAAGATCAGTCACAAAGTCCATTAATTAGTTATTAGTTTAAAATCTTTGTCTGTGTGGAAGAGCGTGACTCAAATTTTTGCAGCCAGAGAGTGATGCATATGCATAGAAGACATTACAGCCATTAAGGCATGAACTGCACTATTTTGTCAGGTGACAGAAACCGGCTTTTCCATTTGGAGCTCTCTGTCTACAATATTAAGGTTAGTACCACGCCTAAAAGCCTGTTCTTCAGCTCAGTTCAATAATATCCAACAGTTCGCACTGATTAAATAATATGGTATATTTTAGAGATAAAGAGTCTAGTTAGTGGAGACATGCACATCGTAGGCTAAGCATGGATTAAACTCTCAAAAAAATAGCAGTGTTAACAAACAATTAGGGTATAATGATGTATATTTTTGGGTTTGATAAGTTTTTCGATTCTAAAGTGAAGATTTTAATGCATTTTCAGCCTTTTAAGCATAAAAATGTCTTAATTCTGCAGTTTTAATTACAGTATATACTAAACAGACAAGTTCAAACAAATAGAAATTTCTGCACTGTTGCACTGTTTTATAAAATAGTGATCTTATAAAACAGTGCAACTCAGCTATAAACACTGCAAAAATATTCAGAATGCACCCAGATGTTTCCATAAATAACAAAAATTACGGGACTCTTGGAACTGGCAATGCAGTTCTTCCTGGCAATACAAAATTCTCTCCTTCCAATTGTAGTACCAGGGATTACTTACATTTTGAGAAGCTACATGGCTAAACCAGAACTTCAGTGTTTCTGTTATAAGGGATGATTTCAAAAAATCAAAACTATAAATTGTCCTTTATAAGAAAAACATGAAAATTCCTGTTTAGCCATGTAGCTTCTCAAAATCCTAAGTCAAAAGTCCTCTTAAATGAAAGTTATCTCTGGAATCCCTGGTACTAGCATTTGAAGGAGAAAATTTTTGCAGTCCCACTATCTCCCTACATGAAGCTCAGTGATTACTCTTGATTTCTGAGACAAAAGCCCCATAAATTTCATAATTCAGGAGACATAATGTCATCATCTTCCATTATATTGGGTTTCCACACAGACTGGACTGTCAGCCATATTTTCTATAAATATTATGGAACATGTACTTCCAAAACATAGTAAAGTCTGGGTTTATCCAAAACTTTAAAGGCGTGTTTTTTTAACTTAGGATGTCTTAGCAATCTATTTAATTCTGTATTTTCAGAATACAAAAGTATTCGCTGCTCAAGTGGAGCATCGTAGATATGGCCAGCATCAGTACTTTGGCAAGGTAATCAGTGGAGAGGCCCCTAAACTAGAACTGGCAAACCACTGAACCAAATGACACTCTCATAATGAAATGAGAATAATTTTAATTAGAGACCAATGCTACATTTTAGCCACTTGAAATGACAAGAATTATAGGGAAATCCATGTATTCTTCAGCCCAAGTTGTGGTTATGGAAATAGATAACCTAAGGTTCAATAACCTGAAGATATAATATTTTGGAACACTCTCACCTTATACTAAAGCCTTATACTTTAATACTTGTTCATTTTTGTCTCCATTTGGTACCATTTATCCTCAGGCGGGTAAAAAAGCAGGTAAATGTGAAATAGAATGGAAGCTTGAGGGACTCACTAGGTGACTGAAGAGTCAGGGACACTGAGAAGCGCACTATAGCCATAACCGTCAGGGTGGCCACACTGGCCACTCCAAAGAAGAATCCCATCAGGCCGTAGTAGACACAGGTGGCGTTGCCCCCTAACCAGGCATGGTTCCAAGATGATACCACAGCCAGGGGGTACATGGAGATGGCTGCACCGATGTCCGTCACTGCCAGGTTCACACTCAGAAGCTCTGGAGGCTTCATGTGGGAAGATCTCTTGTATGCCATAACAAGAACAAGCAGATTCCCCAAGATTGACAAAATTGCTACAAGAAAAGAGGAAGAAAATGAGAACATGTTTGTCTATGTTCAGACGGTTTTATTGATAGGTATAACACAAAACAACATCATTATATGGTGTTATTCTCTCAAGTAACATCTAATGGCACCTTGATAGAGGACAGAATCCATTCTCTGGTGATGGTGCAGTGGGGTGAAAGTGAGTATGAGTATAAAGTGAGTATAAATGTATTTCAGGTGGTCAGAACAAACCAGTTTGCAAAGCTCAGTGGATGGTGGATGCACCTTGAAGTAGCAGCAGTGACATGCTGTATATATGCATGTGTATATATATATATATATATTAGGGCTGCACAATATATCGCAAATTTATCGTTATCGCGATATCAACATGCGCAATATACATATCGCGAAAG
>JBBPCZ010066004.1:0-10643 GCA_037974445.1 Brycinus macrolepidotus | reverse complement strand
CTAGATTACAAGCATAATGTAGTTTAATGATTTCATTTTTCCCTCTATGGTCCATTTGTAACTCTTGTGTGGTGTTATGTAACAAAAACAGTCATAATTTAGTTCGGCATGACCACTTTCCAACCTCTCTTTATCCCTTTGAATTAAACAGGCTGTTTCAGTTACTGGGCCTTTAATACTGATATATGCAAATGACCGCTTTTCTGATTGGCCACCCTGAATTGTGCCTCATTCTAAAAGCAGTCAGAACTGAAACACTGCTTATAACTTCAGTGGGATATCTTTAATACTGATATTTGCAAATAACTGCATGTGCTGTTCCTGCCATTAATTATTATCATAGTTGTTGTTAAATAGCTAATAGCTTATCTACAAATTATTAATTAGCTTGCTCGTTGGTCTTATCCACAGCTGACTCAATCAAACATATAGTTTAATGATGAAATAAATTTTAATTCATTAATATCTTCTTCTCTGTCCAGGTGGTCTGAGACCACCACTGAGTGTGTATTAATGTATGAATGGTGAATAGAGGGACCCCAAAATGAGAAAAGGGTCCCAAGTGGTCCAGTTAGGGCATAGTGAACATCTTCACCAGTACAGCAAGATAAGATGGCCCTTTAAACTAGAGAGAGAAAATAATACCTTTAGAGGCCCATATCCTACATTTTCCTACGTTTCATTTTTCACTGTATGGTCCATTTATGACTCCATTTTGTGTGGTTTTATGTAACTAAAAACAGTCATCATTCATTTTGACCATTTTCCAGCCTCTCTTTATCCCTTCGAATTAAACAAACTGTTTTAATGACTGCCTTTAATACTGATATATATGCAAAGAACCTCTGTTCTGATTGGCTGCCCTGCATTGTGCCTCATTCTAAAAGCAGTCAGGACTGAAACACTGCTTCTAACTTGAGAGTGGTGGGGCTAAACTGCTAGAGGCTGAATGGTGGGACGTATGGAAATATACTGGGATTTGTGACATTACAGGACTTGTTTATTCAAAACGTCAAGTCAAGTCAAGTAGGGTTTATTGCCATTTCAGCCACATACACACAGTACACAGTGAAACCAAGCAACGTTCCTCCAGGACGCAAGAACAAAATCAGACCCACAAAGAACAAAAACAGAAACACATCAAGACCACAGACAGGGCAAAATAAAGAGAGCGAAAGAGAGAGAGTGCAAGAAAAACCCAAGAGCAACAGAACAGCAGGACGAGACAACATTTAGCGCAGTCGATATTTGAATGAATACAGTGTTAATACAGATAATTCTAGCAGTGGAGTCGTTAGGTGTACAAAAATGCAAAACAGAGGCAGATAGCCTGGCTTATTTATATGGACTGTATGAGCAGGGGAGTGAATGTTAAGTTTTTGACTCTATTTACATACTTTTCAACCTCTTTTATTCCAGAAAAAAGGAGCGAAATTCAGTTTGACATGATATGGGCCCTTTAAAGTCAAAGTGAGAGTCTCTCAGTAACTCAGTGACTGATCGGTGGTGTGTGTTGGGTGGAGGGGGGTAAAATATTATTAGTTATTATTACTGGTCCCTGCTCGCTGGTGCACAATAATATAATCCGGACGTGTCCGAGGTGAGAAAGCCATTACATATTGATCTACAATCAATAAACTAACAAGGTTAAAAAGTCTATTTTAATTTTACATTAGAGCTCATTTGGATCAGTAGGTACACTAAATGGATTCAGAAATGTCCCTGAGTTGAGTATTTCTTTTGAAATTTCCCATTTTTCAGTATTTATATGATCTTTTCTCTCTATATCTTTAATCTGTGATCCTCATAGATTAGGTGCAGCGGTGCAATGGAAAACAAGGCATTATACATTTTCTTTACATAAGGAACCTTAATTTAATTAGATGGAGTTTGCATGGAAAGAAATGCGTGTTTGTAGGCCCACTAGTTTCGAATTGTAAATACACGATATGGACAAAAGTATTGGGACAGTACTGTGGGAAAAAAATTTGACCATAAAAAATGCAAAGCAGGAGGTATACACAATTTATCGCTGCCAGATAGGCCTAATATAACTTACACAGCCGTAATATTTGCATAATATTATGGACTAATCTCACTTTTTAAATCATGGTAGGGCTCATTCTCCCATTCCAAAGCCATTAAGGTGAACACTGGAGAGTTTAGTCCAGCCAGAGTATTTTTATTTCATTTCATTTATTTAACAGGGATGCAGTTTTGAATAAAGCTGTTTTTTTAAGCATAACTGTGGAACTCTGTCACTGAAATGATGATTTATAACAGTTTTAAGATGAAAAATTACACAATTCCTTTTTGACTCTGGAGCACTCTCGTTTCTTTCCATTTCAAGCCCATTAATCAAAGTTAATGAAGTGAATCACAAGAGACACAGTAAACCCGCAGTGATCTGAAGCCCCTGATTCATCATTTTCTGTTTTAAAAAATGTCCTTTTCTGTTGTTTCTCTGGTATGCGACGTGCTCCTGGTTTCTCCTGAGGATTTCTGACCACAAGCTGTAAAAAATGAATGCGCTGCATATTTGTTTTCTTGGGACATATTTGTGCTTTGATATCAGAAGACACTGCTGCACTTATTCTAGCTCAAATCTGTCTTATTCTGGGCCTTGACCAGTAACAACAGTTCTCTCTTGCCATTTCGACATCAGAGGCATCTTAACAGGCCTAAACTCTAAGTTTGTGATGTAGACTGGCCTTAAGAGTAAATCTGACTTATTTCTTATGTATTTTGTAGAAAAATTCTAGTAGCCTGAATTTAAAACCCAAAAAAAGGCTCAGAAAGAAAAGGTCAGATTAAAAATGTGCAACCTTTGCCACCTGGTGGTCAAAACGCGTCATTGCAACACTGATAACTTCAAAGCGGAATTAAGTAGTTATTATCTATAAATGATGCGTAATTAAATAGCTAAGATGTAAACAAGGTCAATCGGAGTGGTTTGGTGTGAGATTATAAAGGTTTGGTGTGATATTATAAAGAAATTATGCTTATTATTTATTTATTTATTTATTTATCACTGTTTTACCACTCTGTGTGTTTGTAGGTAAGTACAGTATATGGACGCTATATGTTTTTCAGGGTCTATGCTGGGGCCTTTACTTCCAGTGAAGGACAATCTTAATGCTTCAGCAGACCAAGGCATTCTGGACAACGACCATGCTTCCAACTTTGTGGACACAGTTTGGGGAAGAACCTTTCCTACCTATCTATCTATCTATCTGTCTGTCTGTCTGTCTGTCTATCTATCTATCTGTCTATCTGTCTGTCTGTCTGTCTATCTATCTATCTATCTATTTTTCTATCTATCTATCTGTCTGTCTGTCTATCTATCTGTCTGTCTGTGTGTCTATCTGTCTATCTACCTATCTATCAGTCTGTCTATCTGTCTGTCTGTCTGTCTGTCTGTGTGTCTATCTATTTATTATATGTTAATATGTTTCTCGCCCCCGTGTCAGGTGGTCTGATTATATTCAGTTTAGGCCCTAAAGCAGAGGGAGCTTTTTTGAAGATCATACAATTGCATATTACAGCATATTACCCTCAATATCGTCTGAAACAATTGTGTATAAATTTTGAAAATACTTCTCTGTTTTATGAAACAGCTAAAACAGGAGTCAAACTGACCCCAAAGAGCAAGTGTTATGTAGAAAATATGAACAAAACACTGAAAACATCATGATGTTCATTTTGTGTTTACTCAGTTTGTCCCCATTAAATTAGGAAAAAGTCAATTAATATGAAGCACTTATTTATTTAGAGACATTAAACACTGAATGAGTTCAATCTGAACATAATACGAGGGTTAAGAAGCAGAAATAAATGAATAAACTGAAAATTTGGACCTGAGTCTCAGTGGCGCTTCAGGGAGAGGACAGGTAAAAAACGTTATTCTTTATTCTTTAGTCTTTATTTTTTCATATTATACACTGTGTATCACCTTAAATAGTTCATAGTAAAAAAAAAAAAAAATTAACAAATGAATTAATTAACCAATTATTATTACACTATCCACATTTTATATCACCTTAAATAGTTAGTGGTTAATAATTTTATTAATTAACAGATGAATTAATAAATCAATTATTAAAACAATTCAACTTAGTTGTTTTTTTCATTACCTTTAATAGTTTTTATTGTTAATAATTCAATCAATTAACAAATGCATTAGCTAACCAGTTATTGGTAAATGTAAACTTTTAGTTAGTTGTAAATTTTTATATTATATTATACACATTTCATATGACCTTAAATAGATAATAGTGAAGTATTTATTAACAATTTAATTAATATTCCATTTCATTAACAAATTCAACATTTTAGCCAGTCGTTATTTTATATTACCTTGAATATTTCATAGTTAATAAATTAATTTATTAACCAATTAATTAACAACTTAAAACTTTTAGTCAGTCGTTATTTTTTATATCACCCACTACACATTGTATATTACCTTAAATAGTTGATGGGTACCTATTGAATTAAATACAACTTAATTAATTAGTCAATTAATTCATAATTTAAAACTTTGTGACTCATTATTTTTCATATTACTGTATACAAATACCTTAACATATTAATCAATTGACCAATTAATACGTCTAAACTTTTAGTTTTTTTTTATATTACCTTATACACATTTTATATGACCTTGAATGGTTCATAGTTAATTATTTAACGAATTATGTAATTAATTGACCACATTTTCCCGCCAAAAGTTGACCGTTGCTGACGAACGCGTCATCAGTCCGCAACAGCAACAGCCTTTCCTCCAAAATAAACGTTTTTGAGAGTGGAGAAATAACTCAAACTACGGTAAAACAAAACAATATTATTTTTTCCTTTGTATGTGAAATAATGTTTATAAATTGTGTATAAAATGTATATCCACAAATATGTGTATAATACTGGTGTATACTTTCTGAACTTGTGCCAGCCGAGGACTTTTATTTTAAAAGAAGCCAGCAGAGAGGGAGTATTCAGCCTGGACTGTATCAGCAGCTGCGTCTCAAAACAAAAACAAAGGTATTTAGACCAGTTTGGAAACAGTTTCTGCCAGTTTGGGCTTCTCTTAGCTGGTCAAAAGATCTTATTTTATCATGTTATGATGTTTTTTATTAAAAAAAAGAGATATTTTCTAACATTATTCCTCCCTTTAAGAAGCCAAATCCTTAGCCTGGTTGCTAACTGTTGCCATTCCTTCTTCAGTTTGGGGCAGAAACTACTAACAGTTTATTTATTTTATTTGTTTTTAGTTCAACGTGTGTATTATTTTAACTACCTGCATGAAAAAGGCAGATAAACTGTTATACTTACGGTGGTGTAGGTTAAAGCTCTGAATTCTGTATGTTTAGTTGTTTAATGTTGCATACACCATATAGGCAAGAGTATTGGGACACCTAGTCATTACACCAACAGGGACTTTAATGATATTGCATTCAAATACATAGACTTTAATATGGAGTTGGTCTCCCTTTGCATCTACAGCAGCTTCCACTCTTCTTGAAAGGCTTTCCACAAGATTTTGGAGAGTTTCTGTGGGGAATTTGTGCACATTCATTCTGTAGAGCATTTATGAGTTCAGGTACTGATGGTGGACAAAGACGCCTGGCTCGCAATCTCTGTTCCAGTTCATCCCAAAGGTGCTGGATGGGGTTAAGGTCAGGGCCCTGTGTGGGCCAGTCAAGTTCTTCCATCCAACCATGTCTTTATGGACCTTGGTTTGTGCACTGGGGCACAGTCATGCTGGAATAGAAAAGGTTCATCCCCAAACTGTGTCCACAAAGTTGGAGTCATGGAATTGTCCAAAATGTCTTGGTCTGCTAAAGCATTAAGATTGCCCTTCACTGAAAGTAAGGGGTCGAGCCTCAACCCTGAAAAACAGGTGTGTCCCAATACTTTTGTCCATATAGTGTATACTGGGGCCATATAATCATATTGGTTCGAATTAAACGTTTGTTAGGGTGTGTATTTTAGCTCACAATTTAAAAAATAGTATAATACACTCACTGGCCACTGGCACACCTACTTTATGTCTACACTCATCATTCCCTTACCTTATAGGTGCACTTTGTAGCTCATCTGTTTCTCTGCATAACGTTTTAGCCCCCTTTTATCCTCATTTGTGGTCGGTACCACCACTGAGCAAGTGTTTTTGCATGGTGAATCATTCCCAGCTCTGCAGGGACACTGAGATGGTAGTGACTTCTTGATCTGCATTGCACTGCTACGAGTGGCTCTCATACGGTGGTGTAACTGGACTTTATAAATACTGTATAATTACTGTCTGCTTTATTATATATACACTAACAGTCAGAGGTTTTTGCACACAAATTTTTCTACATTTGAGTGTTTTGTTTCTGACCACGGGACACTCTTGGCTGGATATTTTTGAAGGGTAACTATTCTAAACCTAGCAGAAACACTGAATAGTTTAAAAACACACCACTGTGTGTGATCCACACTGTGCTGGACTTCCATGTTGCTGTTGCTGTTACTGCTGGTCCACCAGTCAAAATGAGGGCTTGCTCAGTGGTGGTCCTGACCATGAACAGTGTCAAATGGGTGGGTGGGGGCTTACATATTATGCAGTCAAATAGACAGGCTCCAGTTTGTAATTAATAAACTAGAGAGTGTAGACACAAGATGTAGATCTAAGGTGGCCTGTTTATTCTATTATTAACCATATTAGAAGAAGAGAGACTAACACAAGAACTTGTTAATGTTTTTCAGGTCCACAATGTCGGTTGTCAAAGGTGAATCTTCGGAAACATCACCAGTCTTGTTCCTAAACAAAAAAGGTGAACCTATGCGCTTTTTTATAAGGCCCGGTCCCACCAAAATGCAGCTTCAACCTTTGATAACAAACGGTGGAGGCGTCTTGTGTCGGACTCAGGAGCCCAGTGCCATTTTGTTGGCGGATCCTGGAGAGATCAGCCGCGTCGCGGATGGAGTCTGGCAGTTCTATGTTTCCACTCAGTACATTCTCGACTGTGTGCTGCAGAACCAGCAGGTAGATTTAGAAAGCTACAGGTTCAACAATTTGCAGCCCATTCGAACAAGGGCTGCCTCGCGGAAAGAAAGAGGCTCCGGACGCATGGGGTACTCGCTTGAGGACGACATGGCGATTTTGGATTTCATTGCCAAGCGACGACAGGAAGCCAAGGGCAACCGAGTGTGGCAGCTTATGGCGCGTCAGGGTGTCACATCTCATAGCTGGCAGTCCATGAAGGATAGGTTTCTGAAACACCTGCAGTGCAAACTGAAGGACAGCAGCCCTGACAAAAGGAGGAAAGTTCCACCACTGAAGGACAGTTCCTCATCTGAGGATAATGTTTCTCAGACCTCACCACAAAAAAAGGTCACCGCGAATGCGCTGGTGACCTCATCTTCTGATTCAGATGTCATGCATGTCAGCCCTGATGAAGGCACACCAGCAGACCCACCAGAACCTCAGTTTTCTTCTGAGAAGAACACCTCTCTTCAACATGTGGAATCAGAGAAGAACCAGCTACATGCCATAGGGGATGAAGTTGAGAAAGAACCAGTTAGTGATAAGCCAGACCAAGAACCGTCGCCTGAAGAAGAGCAGCAACAGTGCCAACAAGAGAGTGAGCAGCTTGAAGTCTCACCTAAACGAGCCAGAGTAGACAAGGATGGGACTGGGAAGGAGACATCAGAAGGTAATTTCTTGCTTTTAATTTAATGAAAAGTGCAATGAAATCAAATGTTCCTTAATTTGTTACTTTATAGCACAGGAAAGAGAATATGCAGTAAAAGGCATGGGCTCAAGATTCTTAACTTAGATCCTGTCTGGTGTCTATGACTGAATATCATGAAGGTATGTCATAACCGAATTAAGAGAATATGAAGGGTGGTGGGGGTCAATGGTTGTATGATATATTTGTAGTGCTGGGTATTGTAGCAAGAGAACACAATAAAATCATAAATTCTGTCAGGCCAAGACTGAGGGATGCAGCGCTGCATACACATATTACATAAAATGATGTATAATATTTTAAATGCTATTTATTGGCCAGAATGCCCCTTTAAGGATTGTGTGACCACTTTTATTGTGTGTGTGAACGATCAGGCAGGCCTAAGTTTTCTCATTGACAGTTGGTTTTTATTTTTCCACAAACAAAACTATTATAAACAGTATGCATTTTGCAGTGTAACTTCTGTAATTCTGCCTCTTGAAGTCTTTTATTTTGGGATGACACTTTCATCTCTGTATTCTGCTTTGTACTACATGTACCTGGCATTTTTTTCATTTAGGACCAAATGAACAGACTACTCCCACTGAGACCATAAGAAAAACACCCAGAAAGTGTGGAAAGAAGCTTGGCATACTCGAGAGGGCTGCCAGAGAATTTGAGGACTCCCAAGTGGTAAATACTAGAAAAATATCTATCTATACAGTCACAATTAAAGGCAATACAATATATATAGTATTTATTACACTGATCAGCCACAACAGTAAAACCACTGAGGTGAAGTGAATAACACTGATTATCTCATTACAGTGATATATTCAGCTACAAGTGAATATACTGGTATATTTGAACTGAATGATACATTGAATTGTTAGGTGAGTGATTTACACGCCTGCATATCAAGTAACAGTTTCCAATGCTGCTTTCTTTTCTGTCCTTTTACAGGTTGATGGTGAAAGTCAAGAAGACAGGCCTCCAAGCAGGGCGGCGTCCGTTGTCTCGGAGTCGGATGAATGCCAGATTATGGCGGCACGAGAAAGAGCTGTAAGAGAACAGGAAGGCAATGTTGAGCTTCGTAACTCAGAACAGCATGCACCACAAGCCCAAAACAACAGATGCACAATAGATGGGCCTGTGGATGATGGTGCAGGGCCCAGCAACGCTGCTATACCTGTGACCTCCAATGCCCACATGTTCATTTTCGACCAGGAGTCCCAAGAGGACCTCACCCAGATGTCTCAGACAGAACCTCTCACTCAGGATGTATTGGAGACAAAGCAGCAAGTAGTCAATCTGATGCAGGAGTCTAAGAAAGACTTGGTTGCGGTAATGAAGGCTCTTCTGAAAGCCAGCGGTGATGTGACACTAGCGAGATCTTATTTGCTTAAAGGCTATAATCGTAAAGAACACGGGCCCCTCTGGACTAGGCATGATGATGAGGTCCTCCTTTTAGCTGATCCCTCTGCTCTTGAGAAGCTCAATGAGAAGTACGGGGCAGATAGAGTCTCAAACAGAAGACGTTTTCTGCAGGCACACTGAAACGGACGTTAGCAGAAGTGTGACGTCTTATTAATGTGTACTGCTAAGAGAAAAAGAGGTAAAAATCAGGAAAAAAAAAAAAAATTTACATTATTGTCCCATTTTAGATATTTTTCTTTTATCTGTATTGCTGAAAATGCGTCATTTGAATCTATTTGTGTTCACATTGACTTTTAATCATTTTTATAAAACAATATAGCAAGCCAAATAGACACTCTAGAAGTTGAATGTGTTTGTGACTGTGCTGCATAAGATCCTCAAAGTTGGATATTAAAGGGGAATTTTTAAGGATTTTTCCATTTTTTTTTTTTTTGCATCTCTATCATTATGATGTGAATAGTCTTTGAGAATGTTTGGATATGAAGTAGTGTACTGTAGAAAAAATGTTCTTGGATTTCTTTACATGGTAGGGATGGGAACCAGGAGTCGTGATGTCTACAACTCCACTGTACCCATTTTTGTCATCTTCAGATTTGTATGAGTGATGTATCTGATAGTAAAACGGTGGTAACTATCATAAAACAATGTCTCAAGCATGTGACAGTATTTGTAACCACTTCAGTGATGTTTTTCTGTTGTTCAGGCTTAGAGGCATTAAGCTCTTCAGATGTCTGGTTCTCATCACCACAAAATCACATCACATTCACATCAAATCACTTCATAATTATATCATTAAGATGTAAATAAAATCAGTGATTTCATGTGAATTCTAGAGGAACTTGCAGCGGTTACAAATGCTGTCACATGCCTGAGACATTGTTTTATGATAGTTTTGAGAACATTTTGGTCTACAACATTTTTTAAAACCAATTTGTAGCAGATTTACCACTGTTTTACCATCAGAAACATCACACATACAAATCTGAAGATGACAAAAATGGGTACAGTGCAGTTGTAGACTTCTGCACTGTACCCCTCACTACCATGTAAAGAAATCCAAGCCAGAACATTTTTCTACAGTACATTACTTCATATCCAAACATTCTGCACTGTACCCATCTTTAGATTTGTATGTGTGATGTTTCTGATGGTAAAACAGTGGTAAATGTGCCACAAATTGGTTTAAAAAAATGCTGTAGACCAAAATGTTCTCAAAACTATCATAAAACAGTGTCTCAGGCATGTGACAGTTTTTGTAACAGATGTTTTTCTGTTGTTCAGGCTTAGATGCATTAAGCTCTTCAGATGTCTGGTTCTCATCACCACCAGTGTAAAAAATCAGACTCAAGTCAAGTTGGCTTTTATTGTCATCCATCCACATACACATACACAGTATATGATTGAACAAAATTGTGTTTCTTATAGGGGTGGGACTCGATTAAAAAAATTAATCTAATTAATTAGAGGCTTTGTAATTAATTAATCTTGATTAATCGC
>JBBPCZ010065985.1:0-12205 GCA_037974445.1 Brycinus macrolepidotus | reverse complement strand
CTACCTCTGATTAGTTTTCAGTGAAGTTTTTTGAGTTTTGAGCTCTCTGAGTTTGATCTTGTTTTGTGTTTCATTAAAAACTCGTTTAAGCACTTAAGCTGATTCCTACACGTGTGTCCTTCTACCATACCCAACATGACAGTGGGTCTCTCTCATTACTCTATTTTATGGTCTGTTAACTGGTCTGTTATGGTCTGTTAACTATGGGAAGTGGAGACAGCAAAGGATATGGATTTGTGGAGGTTCTGTGGAGGTTCTGTAAGTGTCTTTGCATAGTGCTCGTGTTAGCCGCGGTGTATGCCCGGGGTGTATACACACCCCTACTGAAAAAGCATTTGACAGATTGGAGTGGGGCTGTGTATGGACTACACTGGAAAAATTCGGACTAGGAGCACAATTTATTAATATGATAAAACTTGCTAATGCTAATCCTTTAGCGATGGTCTGTACAGCTCACATCTGCTCTACCCCATTCCCAGTAGCAAGGGGTACACATCAGGGTTGCCCCCTTCACCATTACTTTTCGCTCTTTCTTTAGAACCACTGGCACAGAAATTCAGACAACACCAGTCAGTACTCCCTATCACTTATTGTCACACAGATCACAGAATATCGTTATACGCAGATGACATACTGCTCTAAGAGATGCTGGCTCTTCACTACCACATGTTCTCCTTACCTCTGTGCAATAAAGAAATATAGAAATATATATAGAGAGAAACAAAAAACAGTGCATGGGTGAGGTAGATGAAAAGTCTATTTAATTCAGTATCAGGCTATAAAATCAACTGGACCAAATAAGTGCTTATGCATTTGAATTCAGTCACATCTCAAAACCCTCGAACTCCCTATATTCCAATAGTTAAAAACTTCGGGTACTTTGGCATTGAAATTTTCTCTTCTATATTTTCCATTACAATGAAAACTTTCAATCAAAATATGATCAGATTGAGAAGGACTTCGGTCTAACCTGTCCCTACAAGTGTCAGGTCTGGTCCGCCTCGGTCACGCCCCCAACGCAGTCTCTCTCCCGAGTTTTAGCGTGCCTAGCTCTAGGCAAGCTTTGATGACGTCATGTGTTGTTGTATGTCTGGTAGTCAGGTGCCGGGAAAAACATGTGTTAGCACTGAGTGCATTAGCAGGGTTGCTAGGCTCCTGAGGACATGTCCACCTGTCTTACATGTAAGTTAAGTATCTCTTGTTTATGAGTTTATTGTCTGTGTTGTGTGATTGGCAGCTCGGTGCGTGGTCACCGTTCTCTACATCTGAACTTCCTGTACAACGTAGTGAGTTTGTGAGCGGTAGTGTTCGTTATCCCTTGCGTATATGTCACTCTTCCAGCCTGAGGTCTTTGTAAGAGCCCATCTGGATTACATCTACATGGAGGAATCTCCAGGTGGCAGTTGGAGGACTTCTCCCCTCAGCTCAACTGAGTGAGGCTAAAGACTCTTGTTAGCAAGCCATGTTTCAGTGACAGTATGTTCTGTGTTTTCCCTATCTGTATCTACAGGAGTGAGGCGCAAAGACGTCCCCATTAACAGCAGAAAGTAGTGGAGCTATTTTAGTGGCATCAGTGATTCACCCACCACAAAAACAAAGTTCATCCGTGATGTGAAGTGCCTTTAAAGAAGACTTTGCTTTAGTTGTATCTCAAGTGTTTATGTTGTGGGAGCTCGCAGAGCTCATCTCTAATCCTGTGTTCATTAAACCTGCTGTTCTTATTATCCTTATTTCTGCGTCTGTGTCCATCTATCCATACCCACCATGACAACAAGCCTGTATCTCAGTAATAAAAATGGATGTACTCCCTCGCATTAACTTTTATTCCTGTATGATTCCCCTTGCTCCCCCTAAGGGATATTGGGATAAACTTCATTCCTTAATCTCTAAATTCATATGAAAGGGAAAGAGACCTCGAGACAACTTTCCAGTGAGCCAAAGCACAAGGAGGATTGGCCAAACCTAATTCCAAGGTGTGCTTTTGGTCCTTCATTTTGCATTCTCTTTCTACATGGTTCAACCCCAATTCCTTTGTATCTTGGAGATCCATGGAAGAACATCTCTCATTACCACACAGACCGCAGGATTTAGTCTATTCTAACAATCCATTGAAAAAAGCTAAATTATGCTTAGGCCTGATAATCTCATGTTTGCAACATACAACACTGTAATGAAATACATACATGTAGACCTCAAATGGCACAATCATGTGCCATTATTTCATAACTTCTCTTTGCTTTCTGGTAATATACCTTTTTCATATTCACAATGGAAGGACAAAGGAGTTCATGTTTTAAAAGATCTTTATAGTGATCCTGGTTTATGCGCTTTTACTGATTTACAGGGAGAATATGCCTGGTTCTTCATTTTTTTTTGTATCTGCAGTTAAGGTCAGCTATGCGAGCATACGGTGTCTCATGGAGATCAGCGCTCCCCTTACATCCTCTCCACAAATTGTTATCCTTAACTCGACAGACTCGAGGAATAGTCTCTAAATTATGTCTATTTATTTCTGAGCCTCATACACCGTTACCATTAGAATCAGTGTGGGGTAGAGACTTGTCTGCCGATGAAGAGATCTGTTGAGTCACGATATGGAAGCACTTGCAAAGTGTATCTAATAACCCTGATCACCAGTTAATACATTTTAAATTTGTCCACAGAATGTATCTAACCCCTAGAAGGTGCCATGCTATGAAGATTATTTCGTTGCCCAATTGCAAATTATGTTCACTTGGTGCCCTGGGATCATTTATGCACATGTACTGGGATTGCCCTAAGGTGGTTAATTTCTACTCTTAGTGACATACTCAAGATCAAGATCCCAATTTCTCCCAATCTGCTCCTACTCAATGATGACTCCTACTTAAACTTATCTTTGCAACAGAAATGTAGTTTTGGGGCCAGCCTTATGGCAGCCAAGAAAATGTTAGCGCTGAGATGGCAACCACCACATTCCTTAGTTTGGCAACAATTGGCTAATTATTTTCTTGAAATTATTTTAATGGAAGGATCAGTAGCTCGTATGCATGCCACTAGCCCTAAGACCCTTCAGGTATGGGTTGCAGTCTTCAACATGGTTAAAGTAACAGTGCAGAAAAATTGACCTTTTTTTAATCTCATGAAGAGAGAGATCCAGGGCGGGTATGTCTGGTGTCACCACTGATGGATGGGTTGGATGGGTTTTGCAGGAATTCATTTTGTTTGTTTACTTTTGTTATGTATGTGAAAATGTATGATAAGAAGGACATTGTTTAAACAAATAAGAGGTGGCAATGTTTATCTTTCTGTACCCCTCCCCATAAAACAATTGATAAAAAAAAAAACTCCTGAAGACTTATCTATTCAGAGAGCGTCTCCTCTCCTGTCCCTACATAAAGATTTTAGCACTTAAAACTCTCCTCTGGTTCTCACACTGTCCTGAAACTTGAGGGTTTCCTCAAACTGTAAGTCGCTTTGGATAAAAGAATCTGCAAAATGAATGTAATGTAATGGATACCACCTCCATGCTTCACTGTAGATATGGTGTTCTTTTGATGGTGAGCTGTATTGGCTTTCCCTCCCATACGAGCCACATTTGAGGAGCACTTATGATATTGTTGTCACATACACACAAAGACCACTCTTTGCCATAAATTTCTGTAACTGCTTCAAAGTTACTACATATCTTTTGACAGTGCCTTGCCACCTTTTCCAATTTCCACCTTTTCAAGAAGAGATGGTATGGGAGAAATGCCTCAGCGATTAAAATTTTGGAAGGGAGCAGATCCAAATGTTAGATGAAGAAAGTGACTCTGAAGAGAGATCAGTTTTTAAAGTATACACTCCACGCTGGCGAATTGCATAGTTGACCAGAATTGTTCAGATTTACCAGAAGGTCCTGGTTGAAAACAGAAGAAAGGACATTGACCCTAAAACCACACAAGGGTCTATGCAGTAGGCCAATCCTCCTACCACAGTGCACCCAATGTTGAGTCCAGACAGTTACAGGAATTTATGGCAAAGAGTGGTCATTGTGTGCCTGTGACAACAATATCACAAGTGCTTCACAAATGTGGCTTGTATGGGAGGGTTGCAAGAAAAAACCTTTACCCAAGAAAGGTCACATTAAGTCGAAATTGAGCTTTGCCGAAGCGCACCTTGAAGGTCAAGTGGAAAAAGGCGTTATGTATAGATGAGAGCAAAATCGAACAATTTGGCCTCAGCACCAATTGGTAGCATCCTGCTGTGGGGGTGTTTCTCTGCAGCAGGAACTGGGGTACTTGTCAGGATAAAAGGAAAAATGGATGGGGCAAAATACCATCAAATTCTTGAGGAAAACTTGCTGCACTCTGCCAGAAGTTATCCATGGTTCACCTTCCAACATGACAATGACCCAAAGCACACAGCAAAATTGACCACACAGTGGCTGAAGGACAAAAAGGTGAATGTCTTTGCATGGCCTAGTCAGAGCCCAAACTTGAATGACTGGAAGAATGAAGATTGTCCACCAACGGTCAACAACCAGTTTGACTGAACTTGAACAGTTCTGTAAAGAAGAGTGGGCAAATATTGCAGTCTAGATGTGCAAAGTTGATATAGAAGTATCCCAACAGACTCAAGGCAGTAACTAAAGCAAAAGGTGTTTTTTTCCCTGAACTGTTGCTATCCTATCTTTCACTTGGATGTTATATGTTGCATTGAGTAAATACAGCTGGAAAAAAATGTGTGTAAATTGTGTGTATTGTGTCTATATTTCAGGCTGCAAAGCAACAAAATGTGAATATTTGAAGGGGGTGATTTTATTTTATACCCACTGTATGGTGAATACATGGCAGTAGTTGAAGACTCTTTTAATCCCCTCCCTTAACTCTCTTGTGCTGTCTCTCTCTGCACCCCCTTCCCCGTGGGTTCAGTTCAGTTCAGTTCAATGTTACAAATTCAGAACAAAAACAATCATCCAGCTGCCAAGTAGATAGCACTTTTCAGGTAAGTGCAGTTATGAAGATTGTTGTGAATGTTAAATTCAAAACAGAGTGATGTATGGATTTTATGATCTTGTTCTATAAGCTTTTTAAATGTTTTGGTTAATATATTTGTATATCCATGTTTGCCCCTGTTAACCTACTGGTAAAAACTGGTGTTAATAAATAGGGACTTTATTAAAAGATGATGCTTTATTTGAACTGACTGCTTGTCTTGAAAATCTTCTTGGTTAGCTTGACTGACATGCTTACAGATCGGTTCATGCTAAATTAATTACGATTAAAATAAATCAATAAACTGTGCATAATAGCCTAAAATTTCAACTGCCATTCTAACCACAGAGAAATAGTGATATAGTATAAACACAATAAATTAAACCGTGGATATGTCCGGATATCAGCTAGGGTCACGTACAGAGATATCCTAATGAGAACATGCAACGTGAATGTGTATTTAACAGTGCTTTTCATATGTTAATGTCTATGAAACAGACACAAGTTAAAAATATTTATATGGGATAATGTTGTATACAGAAATATCTGTACAAGGAACATTGGAGAGTGTTTCAGTCTAGGGTGTGTGTTACTCCATCATATGTGTATATTCGGAAATATCTAAGTAACAACTGGGCAGAAATAATTAGATGTTAAAAGACCCTGGGTCATATCTGGTAATGCCCTAATAACGATCACAGAGCGTGTAATGTTTTACTGATATGTCGTCTTGTCATTTCCAGACAGCGGACCTCATACAGTCAATACAAGAAAATACAGTCCATACGCACACATCATATTTGGGTAGTATCCTGACTATTATATTTTCATAGTTTGTGACCTTTTTCTCTGTGTTTCCTTGTGGATTATTCGCGTTCGGAAGATGTGGGTGGTTGCTAAAGGACTGCTTTCTTCATGTCCGTTGGAGTGGCGTATCCATGTACGATCGTTAAGTTGCTGATGCAACTAAGGTTTGTTGTTTTGTTGCGCACCACAAAATAATATTTTATTAACACTTAAAGTACTTCTGCGGCCCTCTTTGCTCTGAAAAAGAAAGTCAGAGCTGCTCTGAAGAAGATTGAGCGTTCCAGTACCACGAACCAAGTTTTAGCCAGGTTAGCTATTGTTAGTCATTGTTAGCAATATCAGTTGATAACCCATTATGCTGTATTTTGCACATATATTGTAGCAACATGTCCATGGATAGAAGCTGGCCACTGCTGTGTGTATGACTAATTTAATGAAACACAAATAAGACAAGTGTTAATAAACAGCATTTTCTACAGCTTTCACTACTGTTGACGCAGAGAGCAGCCATCTTGGATTTTGAGGTTGGGGTTGGTAAAGTTCCTCTGACCTTCCGAACTGGAAATCCAGGGGGCATTTCAGTTGAAATTTCCTACTAAGAACTTCTAGTTCATATTGAATGCACCATGAATATCAGAATCATGTAAACATTTTTGAATCACTGCATCCATACTACATCAAAATGAAAAAATAGACACCACTGTTATCAGGCAACCTCAAAAAAGCAATTAAAACAAATCGAATTATGTAAACTGAACCGGGGCGAGAAGTCCAGTTAAAGCCTGTTAGCGCTCTAAAGTCCAAGAAAGAAGCATGGTGCCTAAATGCTCAACTTAAAAGCAAAACTTGGTCCTTCAAGCCATCTCAAACAGTTATACTGAGCCCTTCTGAGGCCTCTGCCAGTATTAGACCACCAGACCACCAGAGTCATGTGAAAAAGCACAGGTCTACAAAAAAAAGCATCTCATAAATGCTTGTAAAGCACTAGCAGTATTGTTCTTTTTTCTTCCCAAACGTGATTCCAGAACAAGCGTCATTTTATACATGCAGTGCTTTTTTTTAAACATGCAGATTGAGATTTATTGAGGCAGCTTCATGGTCCGTGGAAGCAGTGATCAAAAGCTCTCTCCAGCGGAATCTGCACTTAGGTTAAATAGACCTTTAGAATACAACACCCCTTTTTGGATTACACCCACTTATCAGTGTTCCACCAATAAGTCAGAGCAATAATTGAATATTCAGATCTCCGCCTTCCCTTCTAATGTCTCAACCTTCTCATGTGTCTTCCAATAGGTAAAAAATCAGTTATCATTAATTAATATTCAGCCCTCTTGAATGGTCATGACATGAGATGGTTGGCTCTGTTGACTTTCAAATAAATAGTGTGAAACTTGGTGGCACCCTCTGCTGTGACAGAGTACATATTGCATGCAACTGAACTGAAAAGCTGGTAAACTGCTTTACTTCATGAGGAATTCCACTGATTTCCCAGAATTGCTGGACAATTCAATGGCTGAGATGTAAACAGGGTCAGTCATAGTGTTTTAATGTGCAATGGTGCATTGTCCATCTTAGGCCACGAGAAATATCTCTTCAGAAATTCCAGCATGCGGGTGGCCCCAGGGTAAGCCATGAATGGTGAGTCATGTCCCCACTGCATGGTTTTTGGTCTAATGGAAGTCGAGACATTTACTGGGAGGGCCTCCCCCAGGGTCAGACTCACTTGCAAGGGTGCTGTGTAGCATATCCTTGATTCCCCAGTGCATGGTGGCTGTGATCTGCATTGGGGAAACTATTGGCTCTGGTGAATCTATTAGGGATGGGGATTCCCACAAGGCATCAGGCTTGATGTTCTTTGACCCCGGTTAATATGATAAGAGAAAATCGAACTGGGTGAAAAAAGCGCCCACCTGGCCTGGCAGGGGTTAAGACGCTTGGCTTGCTCAATGTATGCCAAGTTCTTATGGTCCAGACCAGAAACTGATGTTGGGTACCCTCAAGCCAGTTCTTCCACTCCTACAGAGCCAATTTTACAGCAAGGAGCTCCCAGTCTCCCATGTCACAGTTACGCTCAGTTGAGGTGAGTTGGTGGCAGAAGTAGCAGCAGGGGTGTTGCTTCCAAGTACAGCCCCTCCACCAGTGTCCGAGGCCTCCACCTCATCAAATGCCTCCTGGGCTTCTCATGTCCACTGAAAACACCCTGCTGTGTTCCATGTCAGGGTCATTAAAGGGACTGCTACTGTGCAGAAATTGCACACAAAGCAGCGAAAGAAATTTGCAAAGCCCAGGAAGCATTGTGCTGGGTGAAGCGATGTGAGTTGAGGCCAATCAACCACCACCTTAATCTTGGTGGTATCCATACTTAGTTGGCCCTCTGAAACCACAAACCCCAAAGAGGCTACTGACAGGGCATGGAAGAAGACTTAATGAAGAAGTGGTTCTTTAGAAAAAGCTGGAGGACCCTCCTCACATAAGCTCCATGTTCATCCATAGTCTTACTGTAGATGAGTGTGTCATCCAGATAGACGAACACATAGCGGTCAAAGTTGGAAGCTTTGGAAGAAGGCAGATGTGTTCATCTAATTGAACAGCATCACCAGGTACCCACAGTAACCTGAAGGTGTGATGGATGCTATCTTTCACTCATCGTCTTCCCTCATGTGAGTGAGGTTGTAGGCACTGCACAGGTTCAGTTTGGTAAAAACTGAGGACTGCTGCAGTGCCTCGATGGCAGAGGTCATGAGGTCATTTTATTGAGGCCCCTGTAGCCTATGCAGGGATGGAGATCCCCATCCATCTTCCCCATGAAGAAGAACCCAGCCCCTGCCGGTGGGTTAGAGGAGCCAGGGCCTCCCAAATGTATTCCTCCATGTCTGCCCTCTCAGGGCCTAAAAGAGAGGACAGCCAGCTCCGAAGGGGAGAAGTGCCAGTGAGCAGGTTGATGGCACAGTCATACAACTGGTGGACAGGCAAGAATTGAGCCTTCTGCTTACTAAACACCTCCTGGAGGTCCCAGTACTCAGGAGGAACTCGGGATAGACCTGGGACCTACCTGGAGAGGGTTGTGCCATTGGAGCCAGGGGAATCCCAAGATTAGAGGCAGGTCAGGGGCATTCAATAGAAACAGTGGGAGCTGCTCGCTGTGCAAGCCTATGTGAAGGGTCACGGGAGGGTCTGATCGGTGATGACCGACAATGGCCATTCCAGCAACACCAGGGGCAGCTTTGAGGTTCTAGCAAGGTTTGTCAATGAACCTACCATCTCAAAAGTGCTCTTCTTTAGATCCTAACCATAACAGAGAAACACTAAGGTACACCCCTGAAGTTTGCATGGCCCAGTTCCATGATGGGCCTGGGTTTTTGGACAGGCTGGGCAGAAGTGAGCAGACTTCAAGCAATATAGGCACAGGCTGTCCCACATATGATTCTCACCTTCTCTATCGGAGAGACGTGTATACCCTAATTGCATGGGCTGGACCTCTTCCAACAGGACCTCATGGTTGGAGAACAATGAAGTGAGAGCCCAAGAATCATTCTTTGGCATGGGAGGGTATTTGCCTTCTGTGTTCTCAAAGGCAGTTGTCCAGCCTGAGTGAAAGATCAATGAGACCCTTGAGCAAGGTAGGGGGCTCATGAAGAGCTCGTTCATCTTTTAGGTCTTCACTCAGTCTGTGGGATTAAGTTAAGTTCCACTCACTTTTGACAACTTTCAGCATACTCAGCTACAGAATGAAGTGCAGAATGAAGGCAATAAACAGCTTATTCACATTTCAAACATACTTCAGCAACCACCAAAGCTGGGCCGTACATAAGTAGAAGTATTGGTACTCCAGTGAAATAATGACTAAAGTTAGCTAAGCAAAAAACAACAGCAAGTCCAAGAGAAATGAAACCAAATGTTAAAAACGTCTGTATAATTAAACTGTCATCTGTTAGTCATTCAGTGTTTTTTATGTGAAACGTGTCATTCTAGAGAAACTAGAAAAAGGTCAGAATAGTTCACAGTGGCAGTGAATGAAACCAGACATCTGAAGAGTTTGATGCCCCCAAAAGTTCTCTCACAGAATGTTATGACATGAAACACAAATATGACATTTTTCAATACATCCAGAGTGTACAGGTACATGCAGGGCATTCTAAGACAAGACTGTACCCCAAAAAAGTCTCTACTTCCAGTGCCGTCATGAACGGCAGCCTGTTTCGCGTGCTCTCTGCATTTTACGTTGTATTTCTTCCTTTCTTTCTTTTTTTACCCTCTTATTTACTTCAAGTTTATAGTACTTGTATATTTACAGTAATTATTTATTTAACTGGACTCACTACACTTTTAAATGCTTCCACGCTCCTCTACGATGACCTTGATGCCGCGCGACTCCATTGTTTACACCCGGGATTAGCTGCTGGGGCTCCGGCAGCACAGCCATGCCGGCGTTCAGCACGCCATCCCCGCGGAGATCAAGAGGAACTACTGTGGCTGCACAGCAGGGAGAGGACGACGGCAGAAGAAGAAAAGATTTCGACCTGCTGTCCCATCGATAGTGATGGGGAATGTTAGTTCTCTCGTCAATAAGATGGACAAGCTGGGGGTGCTAACAAGGACAGAGAAAGTTTTCCAGGAGTGCAGTGTCATGTGTTTCATGGAGACATGGCTGCATGCAAATATCCCGGACTCTGTGGTGGATTTAAAGGGTTTTTAGTGTGTGAGAGCGGTCAGAGACACAAGCAGGAGCGAGAAGAAGAGGGGAGGAGGACTCACTCTTTATATCAGCAACCGCTGGTGTTCCCCCAGCCACATTAAGGTGAGGATGACTGTGTGCACTCAACACATTGTTTATTTTAATTTTTTTTATTTGTTTATTTATTTAAAAGGGACAGTGTACATTAATCGACACGCTCAATTTATGAGTCATGAAATGCACCAGATTTAGCCATCAGGCTAATTTACATCCGCAGTCCCTATTGAACTGTTAGCAGTTGGTCTCCGGCCATATTATCTACCCAGAGAGTTTTCCCTCATCATTTTCATCATTGTTTACATCGCACCCGATGCCAACACGGCACAGGCGTATGACGTCATCAGCTCTGCGACAGCGGACCTCCTGACCTGGAGCCTGGGCACATTTATGGCCATCTCAGGGGATTTTACCCACACAAACATCTCAACTGTTCTACCCACCTTTAAACAATATGTCGATTGCAAGACCAGAGACAATAAAACACTGGACCTGTTTTATGCCAATGCTACTGAGGCATACACCTCCATCTCTCTCCTTCCCCTGGGCAAGGCCGACCACAACCTTGTCCACCTCCAGCCCCTTTACAAACCTGCCGTCCAGAGGCAACCTGCAGTTAACAAAACTGTGACAAGATAGACAAGGGAGGCGGAGGAGACTCTGCAGGGATGCTTTGAGGCTACGGACTGGGATGTTCTCTGCCGTTCCCATGGGGATGATATAGACAATCTGACAGACTGCATTACAGAATACATTAAATTCTGTGTGGACACTGTTGTTCCCAAAAAAACTGTTCACTGTTTCCCTAACAATAAACCATGGGTAACCAATGACATTAAAGTCACACTGAACAAGAAGAAGAGAGCTTTCAGGAACGGCAATAAAGAGGAGTTGAGACAGGTACAGAGAAAGCTTAAAACTAAGATCACAGATAGAAAAGACTGCTACAGGAGAAAGCTGGAAAGCAAACTCCAAGAAAACAACAACAGGGAGGTGTGGAACGGAATGAGGGCCATTACTGGCCTGAAACAAAAGAGAGGTGCTATGATGAATGAGGACGTGGAATGTGCCAGTGACCTCAATCTGCATTTTAATAGATTTGACTGCCCTATCTCTCCTCCCCCCACTCTCAGTTCTTCTCACCTTCTCCCTTCTCTTCCCTCCTCTCTTGCATCCACAGCCTGTCTCTCTCTGTTCCTCTCAGTAGATGACGTCAGATGGCATCAGTCCCAGGACCCTCAGGTGCTGTGCTGCCCAGCTGTGCGGAGTTCTACATCTCATCTTTAACATGAGTCTGAAACTACAGAGGCTCGCAACACTCTGGAACACATCCTGTCTGGTTCCTGTCCCCAAAAAGATCCACCCGTCGACCCCCAGTGGCTCTGAATTCACATTCATGAAAGCACTGGAGAGACTTATCCTGAAACATCTGCGTCTGCTGGTGGAGCCTCGGGTGGACCCTCTACAGTTTGCATACCGGCCCCATATCGGCGTGGGGGATGCCATCATCTATCTGCTGAACGAGGCTCATTCCCATTTGGACGTTGTTGGAAACACTGGGAGGGTCATGTTTTTCAACTTCTCAAGTGCTTTTAACACAATTAGACCATCGCTACTGGGGCTACTGGGACTGCTAGTGGCACCTCTGAGGTATCCTTGAGCAAGGTACTGTAGGATTACAAATTTAAGAAAATGTTTAAAATATGCT
>JBBPCZ010065954.1:0-12205 GCA_037974445.1 Brycinus macrolepidotus | reverse complement strand
GGGAGCAGTGTGTGGGGACGGTACCTTACTCAAGGGTACCTCAGTGGTGCCACTAGCAGTCCTGGGATTCAAACCCAAGACCTTCCATTTGCATCTGCAACTACCTAAACACCAGACCACCAGATAGGATGGCCTTCGTTACTCTTACGAATAGATGAGCCTTGTGCACACAACACCATGTCACTTGTTTGTGGTTTGTCACTCATTGGCGGTAAGAACTCATCACTGCTGAACTGGAGCAGCCTACAAGCCTTGGTGTTTTGGAGAGGCTCCAAGCCAGCTGTCCATAATTATTTGACCTTTGTCTAAGTTGTTCAGGTCCTTATGCATCCCATTTCTTCACCATCCAACATGTCATCTAAAAACTAAATCTTCACTTCTCATCTAATATATCCCACACCTTAATCAACATTATTTGCTTCATTTGTGAGTGGGTCATAGTGACTGTGGGACTACCATCAAGTAAATTGGCAATCTGATGTACTGTCAGATCATATGTTAAGGAATAAATTACTTAAACATCTTATAATCAATAAAGCCAAAATTACAATTGTTTAAACAAATGAACCAAAATGTGACAAAACAAACTAAAGGCAAATGCAAGTTTTATGACCAGAGTTCAACTCTTATTCCAACTGTATACAGAGCAAAAATTCAAACAGAGGCACAGGAAAAACAGAACCATCCTGTAGGTCTCATGGATATCTCACTACAATATTTAGTATAATATTTACCACTTACGAACCACATTCCAGCATGATACAAAATACAAAACAAATAATATCCATAAAGGAAACCACATGTCAATAAGATAAAGCTACAAGCAAAATGCATGACCATGTACAATCACTAAATAACTTATTTTATATTCATGTTGTTCCATATACAGTTTTTCCAAGAGCCATCTGGTCGACATTCCGTTGAAATGACAAGTATGATGGACATGCTCTATGCTGTCAATTTATTAATATACATTACTCTTATTTTTGCCAAAAAAAAAAAAAAAAAGGGTGCAATCTGCTGAAAAACCTACACTTGTTCCTAATACATGCACTCTTATTTGTCTGCAGTGTTTGTTATAGACAGAATTACAATTCATGCCCCAGCATTATTTAAATTTGATTGTGTTTTGAGGGAGAAATCCCTCATTTGAGGCTACAAGTGCACTATACTTTGTTACACATCATGGTTCTTTTGCACACTGATCTGACTATGAGAGTGTCCTTTTATCACTTTTGTATATAATGTGCAATTATCCCTACACATTTGGGGAAGAGGGTAGCATGTCAGTCAGAATTGTGGTCACAACATGATATTCACTTTTGCACTTAACAGACACTTCTTTCTTGGCACTTCAATAAATAACAGCCTCCTGCAGTCACTTGAGCATGTCCATGTCTGCTCTATCGAAGACAATCTTGCTTGCAAAATAGGTAGCCAGCAGGCTCAGGATGGAAGCACAGGCCATGTAGGCACGCACACTGTGGAAAACCTGCACGATGGAACCCATGAAGAGAGAAGGCACCACCTGAGAGAGCAGATAGGCACTGTCCAGTATAGCTATGTCCAGGCACATGCCCCGTGGTGGCTGGGAGGGTGCAGGGGATGGATCCACAGGCAGGGACATATGGAGATTTATCAGTGTTGACGCAGGTTTGCTAGTCTGTATGTTTACTGGATGTCCATAAGCACTCCCATTACTGCTTCGGTATTTGGTGGACAACTGCATTTGAGCCGACTTAACCTTTTCCAGCTCATCCATGCTGGATGGGAGCTTGGTTCTATTACTGGAGAAGAACACCTGAGAAGAGATATTCAAGAAAATGATTTTCAAAATACTACCCAAATGTTTGGAATTGTTCAACAGTTTGGAATCAAGGTTTCAATAATAATAATAATAATAAATGTGCATTTATTATTATCTGAGCTGCTCATCATTAACTAGGGTCATGGGTGGTACTGGAGCCTATCCCAGCACTACTAGTGAGAAAGGTGGAGAAACACCCTGGACAGGTCACCAGTCCATCACTAGGGGCAATTTAACATCTCCAATCCACACATGTCCTTGGACTGTGGGAGGAACAAGGAAGTTCCTGACAGAAACCCACACAGACCAAAGGAAAACATGCAGACTCCATGATAAATGCATATAAATGTATAAAAAGATTCAACGGTGTGGTTCCACGCTACTTTGAAAATGTTAAAATGATCCCTAATATGATGTGTCCAGAATGAACACATAAGCCCTGTAATATCTGATTATAAGAAATAGCCAGTCACACTAAGTATAATTTAAAAGGCATCAATATCCATAGTTATGCTGTGATCAAGATTAGCAGATATGCTTGATTAAACTGTGCTAATGCGATGCTAAAACCTAGCAACTAGAAAGCAGTAACTGTTCAAGAACAGCTGCTTCAGAATAGTGTCTTTATAAGCTTCATGTCTTATTTATAAGGCTGTTTGTGAATGAGAATCGAGTCTGGCCTGTTTAGGTCCCTTTTTCAGTATGGGGATCTTAATGCATCAGTTTTATTGTAGCAGTGATAAGAATTTTATGCAATGCATAACATGTAAATTTGTGTGGAAAATACAAATTTTATCATTGTTCACCCTCTATGAAATCAAAACAAAAGAATTCCCGCTTTACCTGCTTGTCTGAATGGTAGAGGCAGGTGAGTGTGTAAGGCAGGACCTGCAAAGTGCAGAAGGTGAATCCAGTCGCTGCAGCCATTATGGTTACCAGAACGATGTTATGAGACATGGTCATCACTGCTGTAGTGAGCGCGAGCAGTGCCACACTGCTCAAGTAGAGCGCCCGTGCACCCACACACGCCACCATGCGCTCCATCAACAGAGAGAAGCCCACTGATGCCACACACTGCAGGAACAGGCCCAGACTGGCCATCCGCACTCCTAGGGGACAACAACACTCAAATCATAAGACATGGATAATGACTAGAAGTTATCAGCTACTATTCAATTACGAACAACTGTGCCTTCTGTCATGTCCACACAGCACCACCATCATTCAAACAGCCTGAACCAACAATTTTTTAGTTTTTGCTTCAGGCAAAACCTGCAGTGTTGGATGAAAGATCTCTCTGTTTGACGTTGTTTGTCCTACCATTTCTTCTGAAGTGCAGAAGAACAATAAACACAATATCACCCCTCATACATCCTGCAGTGCAGTGACTCCAGTCCTGGGGGGCGAGTGTCCATCACAGTTAGGTGATTTCCCTGCACAAACACACCTGGTTCAGCTCCACTTGTTAACTGCCAGGTTTAGTGAGTGTGTTTGAGGGAATCTACCAAACTGTGCTGGACACCAGCCCTCCAGAACTGGAGTTGGGGTCAGTCACTATGTGTAGGGGTGGATCTGCAGGATGACAACTGTCAGCTATTTTATAGTGCTTGGCTCCAAAATCCTGCAACCCCTAAAATATGATGCAAACTGCATTAAGCCCAATGTGTCTAAACTCTCCAAACTCTGGAAAGGAAAAAAAAAAAAACTGTGGGAAGAAATCTGTTATGTCACACACACACCCACACACCATAAGTAATCTTGCAAATTACATCTTACATTAGAGATATTTGGCAATAGGATTCAGTGTCTAAAACCCTAGGTGCCACATGTTCATGCCACCCTGCCAAAACTCACACCACCCCTTTACCACACCTGGTCAAACTTCCTAGATCCATCATTGACTACATGTGTCATATGAACAATACAGAGACCTTTTGTTTAAAAGTAAACATGTTAACCTTTTCCCACAGTTATGTCTAATCCACATCTTTGACTAATTGGTGCCCACCCAACACGTTAAGTTTCACAACCCAGAGCGCAAATTAGATTTTTTGCCTAAACGTGAAAGATCTGAGCTATATCTCAGATTTTTGTTTTCATTTTTAAATGCAAATTTTCAGTGGTCCTAGCATTGATACATATTCCAGGTGAATATGTAGCACTAGAGATAGTAAGCCAAATAACCTATTCTTTGGTTTAGTGTATTTCTATAATATCACCAATCTGTGCCTAGAGTGAAACTTGCATCCTTTTTCACATCAGCCAGCAACATTAGCTCCACCGCTGAACCTGACACACTTAGCACACCACCTATGTACTCAATCTCCATAACAAGCAATGTCATGTATACCAGACAGTCCCAGTTTTTGAGCTGAGAAACACTGGTATAATAGAATCATAACACTGAGCTGATACCTTCTTCATAGCGGAGTCTCTCCAGGGACCCTGGCTTAGCACTTGGAACCCCACCATACAAGCCTTCCCCGACAAAGACTGTGTAAAACAGCACAAAAGTCATGAGAGCCATCCAGCTGCACAGCTCGGCCACAAACAGCCTGCCAATGACCTTGGGCATGCTCCTGCACAGTGAATAGAGCCTCGGTACCACTGAAAGGAGGCTAGCCTGGGTTCGCCGCAGGAGCTGAGCCATTGAGAACAATATACATGGCCAACTGCAGAAGCTCCACAAGTTTGGAGCTCTCCTGGACACCTCTAGTCCACTCCCTCCAAGTCCTGCTGTTTGTTCCTCTGAGATGAAGGCTGTGGTCGTTAAGCAGACGAGGAAAATGACAGTAAGGAGACAATAAATAAAGGCCTCTTGGCCTCCCAGGAAGGCAGTGGCACCAAGGGTGCTCCAGTCCATGGCAGGCAGCAGATAGCCCACACAGCCACCCAGGCTGAGCATCAGGGAGTAGACTGAGAAAGCCCTCCGACTCTCCTCTTCCCCGGGGTAAAGGTCCGACACCAGGGCTTCCAAAGGAGTAAAGCAGGCTTGTCCACAGAACTGCATGACGCAGATAGCAATGACCAGCAGCGGGACCTCCAGCCATTGGTGATGCTGTTTAGAGAAAATGGCAGCAATATGGGGAGCATGGGGGATGACCACAAGTCCAACCATCACACCAACGCACAAAGCCCAAATAAAAGGGCGCCGTCGTCCATATCGACTTCTCAGGGTGTCACTCGCTGAGCCGATGGGTGGAACGAATATTAACCCCAGCACAGGCCCCACACCTATAAGACAAGTCAATATGGAATAGAGTTAGAAAGTTAAAGCTCATACAAGGAAAACAAATCTGTTTTAAGCATTAAAACAACACTTTGGCAAAGTATTTCATCAATTTAACAAATTTTCTCTATACCCTAAATTTAATGTTTGGTGGTGTCTGGAGTTAGCTATGAGTTTTACATAGCCAACAAGTAAGAGAAACAAATTATGTGTTGAACCTTAAAATGGAAGCGTAAAAATGCACAAAAGTACAGACAAAATGCAGGATTCAGTGTCCTACTGCTTTTAGCTATACAACATACTTTTGTCTGATTTGAACCACATAAGCAAGTCTGCTTGAGGTTACTTAACAACTCAACACGGTTTTAGGCAAGCATGTGATTACCGAGGCATGCAGTTTGCACAATGCTAATTGGCTGTCATAAGGTTTCTTTAGAGGAAAGTCTGTCCACTCAGCAGCCATCTTGGCAGTGCACCCAGGTGGTTATTTCCAGTCATACAAGCCCGGGCTGTTTCTTTGAATGTGAGAGACCAGCAAAACTGAAAATAAAAGCCATATTCTTGTTTCAAAAACATTTCAAATCACTGGTAATATCTGGCAAGTAGTTTGTGCTGTTTGACTCAAATCATACACGTGAAAAGGTTGTTCAGGTTGTTTTGGCTACTCCACATATGTATCTCTGCAGCAATTGGTTTGGGTTTCCGATTTGTGGCTTTACCAACCTTATTCTAATGGAGAGAAGGGGGGTCAAGTGTACTAGAGTGGGCGCTGATCAAATACAAAAAAATAGAAGATATCTGATGTCAAAAATGACAGATTTCAACAAGAACACTACTGTTTAATGCACTGGGCCTTTTTACTGAAAACTGGTTATGTTTGACTTTCCTCCCTACCTTTTGATGCAACATCTTGAATTTCCAGTAAGTATTTTCAAGTAAATACACCAAGTCAACAACAGCGTCCTGGTCAAAGCCGGTGATTACACAGCAACAGGAGGAGGTGTAAATGCAAATTTGCATTTTAAAATAACTTCCTTTTAAAAAAAACTGCCCTGCCTTTATTTCAAACGTTAAAACGATATCTGTATGTGCACACCACTTTGTGATGCACACAAAATGTTAATATGGCTTTAATGTACAGCACTGATGGGGATTGATTAGCCTGCCTTTATTTGCATAATGTTTATTTACATAACTGGATATGTTGCACATATCACAAAGAGTTTCTCAGATTTTACAATTTTCAGATTAAAGAAGACATGCTTGGTGCCTAAGGTTTTCTTATTTGGAATAAAAGGGACCAAAAGTCACTTTCATTCCAAATAAGAAAACCTTAACTATCTGAAGTCACATAGTTAAAACACCAAGAGCAACCATCTTGAGGCCTGAACTTTGTCTGCAGTTTTGTTCATTTTTACATATAAAATTGTGTCATACAGGGTCAGAAGCAAATCTATTTGAGATTACTTGACCACTTAACAAGATTTGAATGAAGTGTGTGAGAATTTAGACATATTTCCGTGATGGTAATTGGTAGGATATGGTCAGTAGCTTCAACATCTTGTTAGCTACATTAGCCTCATGGCTCCAGTGAAAAACTAAAGAAGTAAATGGGATTTGAGCTAATGGGATTTTATGTGGTGGTCTGACTCACCCAGTACCATGGTCATGAAGTGCTCCTGCATTCCAGCCTGTAGCAGCATGGGGGGAATGTATATGGTTCCAGTTGCCATACATATCTCCAGCCCACATGTCAATACATTGACAAGGAACAAGTCGGAGAGCCTGCCACGCATGGCCAGAACCTCACCTCTTCCAGTTCTCCTTCTCTCCTCCTTGACCTAATACCACTTCTGTGCAACACAGTCTCTAGCCATACTACTAGAGGAAGCTCTTGTGATTGCTGATTTGAATGACTGGTAGAAGATCTGAAGGCTTGAGAAGTTCTTCCTTCTCCACGTGTCCTCCATGCTGCCTGGAGAAAAAGAAGCAGCTGAGTTAACTGTGGTGTTCCTTGGGAGTCGTTCTTCAAAGAAAGCTGCAGATATGGTGTGGGCCTCCAACTGAAGGTGTACCTGACACACCTGATTTGCCTTATCAGCTCATTTCCTAGGCCTTCCTGAGTACGTAAAAGATGGAAAACAGCATGCTATGATTTTCTAGGTCTAGTTTGACAACCATAGAAAGAAAAGAGGCATCTTAGTTAACGTCTTTGAGGTTCTTTGTAAGGAATATACACTGTAGGTGGGTTGAAATGTTTTTGTATAGTGTCTCTTGGGGAAAATGAACTACAAAACTGGTTTTGATGGTAAGTGTGCAAACTGGGCTAATGCAATGTTTGGTCAAAATCACATTTCAGTCATTTTTTATCTTACCCCAGAAACAGTCAGTTGGCCTAGGCAAGTCTGCTTCTGTGGTTTTGTACTTGACTAAATATGCCAACATAGCTGAAAAATAGTGAGTTTCTACCTGTGAATTGCTATAGTATAAACTGCATATGAAATTCATCAAATACACAAACAAACTTGGTCTCTAACAGACTTTGTGATTTCTGATGCTGTATATCATACTGTTATCTACAAAATAGAAGAAAGTGTGTCACATACCTAAAAATACTAGAAGTATCTGTTCTGAAGCCTGAAGTGACTGTACTTATGTCTGTGTTTTTGGGTAACAGCATGTGATAAGGGCCACAAACCACATGGGTGAGAGTGTGACGGTTTTAGGCCTGCATGCTGTTAATTGGTGGGTTTATTCTTTCATTAGCTACAATAGCTACATTAGCCTTGTAACTGTAGTGCAACTAAAGTTAGGAGATCTGATAAATACATTTAAGATAAGGGAAAATTCATAATAATGTAGGTTGTCTACCTGTTAAATTTTGTTAAACTGTTGCACCTTTTGTTGAGGAATGTATTGCCCCCTGAACCTAACCCAACTTATGTTTTCAGGTTTAAAATCCAGAGAACTTGACTAACTTCTATATATCAGTGTATTTGCATGTTACTTATGTTAAGGTAAGACACTTTGGGCCACTTTAATAGCCCTGTTTTAAACTTAAGCCTGTATTAAGTGGAGTTTTTAGTGGTGAAACACCACAGACATTAATTTTAGTCCAAAACTAGGCTTAAACAGGGTCTACCAAACCCAGCCCTTTATAATCAACTGAGCTTAAATGGGCTAAAGTGTGTAGCGGTCACAGATAACCTCACCACCCATTTAGTCAACTTGCTGTTGCTGGCCAAGTCACACTTGCACACGCTGTGCAAACACTGCAGCTAACAAACATGCCAGACCATCATAAAAGCACTCATGTACATATTGCCTAAAAGATCATCTTGGGATATTTACTTCTGCTTGAATCATTTTGAACCATTCCCACCCAGCAGGCCTATCTGTTTCAGTCTGGTAAGAAAGAATGGATAATATCTTTGTTCTGCCAATGAATACATTTGCATTGCAACTGTTGCTAGGCTGGTCAAGCTATATAGACCGCTGGCAGAGAAATCCATGAAACCTAATAAGAAATGTGGATGTTCACGTGCAAAGCAATAATACAATAATTACTGGATTTCGTCAGTTAACTATGTGTTCCTTTAAAGCACAAATGTAAATGGTATACTCTGATTTTTAAAAAAAATCCAGTTAAAGGATTTACATGGAAACAGTTTCTTCATGATCAGAAAGGTACTGTAAACCGGTTGAATGGACTGTTGCCAAAATCTAATTTTTGCCGTATTATGTTAATGTAAATGCAATCCCTAATCGTAGCACATAACTGTCAAAATAAGTTAGTGTTACCTTAATGTAAAGAAATGAATCAGTTTCAAGTCATTTTAATTGCATATGTGTGAAAGGTCACACTGTTAGGATCTAGTGGGTGTTTTTTTGACCATGGTGGCACAATAGCAGTTGAAATTGGGCCTACTTTCAATTAACTACAGCCACATTGCCCAGCTGTGGGCAGTATTTCATACTGGAAATGTAATCAAGTTATGAAGCGACTCCAATGTGTGCCACAGTTTCTCATAAGTAACAGCTGTTAAGGGGGCTCAATTGTGGGCAGAGCATTGATGGGTCAGTTCCAGTACTTCTAATGTGACAAGAAGGTGCCATTATTTTGCAGGCTGTGTGGAAAATGTAAGCACTTTTATATGTATCTTGTTTGTTTCATGTCATTTGAGTATTTGACCCATGCTGAACTCCAAAAGTAGGGTAATGATGTGTTGCTAAGGGTTCTGCAAGTGACATGGCCAGTGGACAGTGGTGTTTTATTGTCTATTTGCAAACCAAGGTGTGACACTCTTTCATATGGCTGTGAACGCGACACGTAATCTTTGGCTTACGCAGACGAAATAATCATAAATATTGAGGCTGGTTTTGACACGTATATTTAGAGTCAGCGCAACAGGCGCTAATTATTTCCTCTAGGGGAAAATGTGCTATAGTGTCTGAGATCTTGTGATCATCTCTTTGTTCTATCACTACAAATGTTAGCTTTCATGTATTCCAATGTTAAAGCTGGTCTAGCTCATTACATGTGAACATGTTTGTATAAATCATTTAGCACACTTAAGGAGCCAAGCAGGTGCAGTATCAGTCAATACCACTGAAAAGTGTAAATTCAGGCTAAATATATGGACATATAAAGATACTGAATATGAAAATCAGATTTCAGCAATATGGATATTTCATTTAAGCTTAAATTATCAGTTGATTAGGTTGGTCTGAATCATACTTCATCCCTAGCCAACTAAATAATAAAAAGCACATATACATAATAGAATAGTTAATTTATTATAAATTCTGTGTATAAATATTCTGTAAATACACAATGACTGTACATTAAATTGTTAATTGATTAACAATAGTTATTTCAACGCATTTTAGTGGCCTTATCACAACTTAATCTTTACTTCATTCTTATTCAAGTCAAATCTAATAAGAAAAAAAATAATGGTGTTCTGTAAACACATGTCTATCACACATGGAGCTCTGGCTAAGAGTGAGAAAGTGTTGATACATACATTTCAGGTTCCTCAGGATGGTGTCTGATCACAGTTCTTGTCTTCAGTAAGTGCAGGCTTCACTGATCCCCATGTGACTGAGAGTTCAACTGCATCTCAGGAATGAAGTCAGTAATGAGGAGGAGTCTACACAAACCAGGAAATAAGATGCCCAATATTGGCTCATGATTGCAGGAACACAGATCCTGAGGTCTGGTTCTCAGTATTCAGCATTTTCAGCGCATGGTAAGCTTACACCATGACTGCAGGAACCTGTCAGAAAACTTCACGAATCAGCAGGAGACGTGTGTTTCTTCCCCCATCTGTTATTTGGGCTTGGAGTTCCTCCAGGAGATTATAGTTTTTACCTGAAGTGATGGGAAGGGGTCAGCAGCTACGGTGGGAATACCTGGGTCACTTTTATATTCTCTAACCGCTTTTATGTTCTGACTTACTGTATAAAGATGGAGCAACACTGAAAGGATAGTGAGGAAAAAACAAGGGTGGGCAGAGAACACTGAGGAGTTTCCTTTCCTATCTGTCAGGGCAATGTTTCTGGGGTTTTGACCTCCAATGGCACTGCCATGTAACGTTTCCAACAATCCAAAGCATACTGGCTTAGAAAGGGAACCCTAGGACAAACTGCTAGGAATATTATAATTATAATAATAATGATAATAAAATGTTATTTCTCTTCGTATAAACTTTACACACACACAAACTTTCACACACACTCACACATATATATATACATACACATACACTATATATGTATGTATGTATGTATGTGTGTATATGTCCAGACAAATATCCAATGCAATGTTTTGACACCTCATGAAATAAATTAACTTCTAATAAAATTAAATCTATTTTTTGTGCATTTTTACCACTTTTTTCCTCCAATTTTGCATCCATCGCATCTTTTTGGACTACTGATGGAACATCATTGGACAGCTCATGCTTGGAGGAGAAAACTAACTGCCAATTCTGTTATGCTAGCTGACAGACACCTGGGCTGTAGCATCCTGAGTGATGGGGGAGAGGGAGGGCCATCCTGCCCACCCAGAGAGAGGCCAGTTATGATTTCTTGGAGTCCCAGCCACAGTCGGCTATAGCATCACCTGGGATCAAACTCACTCTCTCCTGATGGAGCCAGTCTTCTGCTTTAGAATGGAAATGTCGACTACACCTCTTCCTATCCAGTCTGTAGTTGTGTTTCCATTGATGCTCACTTATAACATGAAAAAGGCAATAAAATAATGCAGTAAAATAATGTGCGTATAAATAATGTGCTGTCCAGCAGCTCCATCAAACTGACTTTTAGAAATTAAAATGTTTTACAGAATGTCATGCAAAAAAAAGAACTACACAAGTTTATTGATTAAAACATTTCAACTAACTTCCTCCAGTTTCATTCAACTAGTGTGTTTTTGGCTTTCCTGACATCCCCATGTCTTACTGATAAGGACATTTTGTTATATATATATATATATATATATATATATATATATATAAAATATTTTCCCACCATCAGAACAATTTGGGTACTTTGTTTTTAAAGGCTGCAGCCTTTTTGGACATCTCACTGTAGAAAGAGTCAGCATCTTTAAGAGGAAAGTGTGAAACCATGCCTCTTCGTAACTAATGACTCAGTGCAAATAACTTCTAAGACAAGCAGTTTCGTTTAGGGTTATTTGGCAAGAGTGTTGTGGGGGTGGGGAAGTTTTTCTAGAATCATCTCTGAGAGACGGACATCCTGGTAGGTGTCGTAATATATCGTAAAAAGAAGTCTGAAATGTTTGTAATCCTGTCCTGGATGTTACTTCAGCACTGCTGTGGTCCATTAGGAGTCTTGGATAACTCAGACATGACACATTTAAGAAAATGGGTAACTTTGAGGAGGAAAAAAAGCTAATAGAAGGAGGCTAGGCCTGTGCAATGTGTTTGCAAATACAAATGTTTTAAATGAGACTAATGTGGAATATGGAAAAAGACGGAATATGTGGCAGTATATATCATTCTATGTGCAGCTCTGGGAAAAAAATAAGAGAGCACTGCAATTTATCTTTAAATCAGCATCTCTATTAGTATGACAGCCATTCCATGCCAGTGTCTGTTAAATTCCTACACAAGCACCTCATTCTGCTTTATGAGGTACTGATT
>JBBPCZ010065875.1:0-12207 GCA_037974445.1 Brycinus macrolepidotus | reverse complement strand
TAAACATTTCATCTCCTAAAAAGTCTGATTTAACTTAAACATTGTCCAATACAAGCCTGAGCAGGACAAAATAAAATACAATTGTGATCGGTTCCTAAGATCGGCCAAGTTTAACGAGTACCGATCGAGTCATAAAATGTGATTATCGGCCGATAACGATCTTCGGCCGATCGATCGGAGCATCACTAGCATATACAGTCTTATGCAAATGTTTGTGCACCCCTGGACTAAAGACATGTTTTGTTAATTTTGCAACTGTGTACGTTTTATTTGGTTGTTGAGATATCGACACTCATTAGTACTCAAAGCTTTCAGGTGTTTAAAGCGCCTTTGACCCAAAAGGGTTTCCCTTGTCCTTTGTAAAGCAAAATGGTTCCCACCACTGTGCTGTGATATTCCATACCATTTGTGAGACCATTTCTTTTTCCATCTGATGTGCAACTAAATCAGGACCAGGAAATACTTCTGAATAGCTACACTGGACAGTGGCTCAGCAATGGCTAACGGCTACACACATACAAGTTCGAGTTCAGCTTTTACTCAGCACTCAGATGAATGAGGCTGTTTTCGAAAAGTGTGTGCTTTGAACATCACTGGTCCACTACCAGTCTGCCCTGTGATGGACTGGCAGCATGTCTGGGGTGTTTCACAATGTTTTACCCTATGACCACTGGGATAGGCTTCAACACCCCCCACGACACTGGTTAAGGATAAGCAATTCACAATGGAGCGATAGATGAATGGATGACCCATTGCCAAAGCTATTAGTTTAGTCCAGCAAGCTATTGTCATGAGCTGTTAGACATGAGATTTTATCATTAATTTTATCAGAAAAGCACCAGTTAGCTGGAATTGAACCTGTACTATGGTATGTGGCACTGTCTGGATAGCCTACATGCTTAACTAACTAAGAGTGACTGCTGACTATGAAAGAGGAGATGGCTAACGTTAGCTTAGCTTAGACTACAGCTCCAAACACCATGGAACAGGTTTACATTTGCCTTTCTGACATTCCAATGCCAGCCACTTGGTAAGCCAGAATCAAACTTGCTCTGTTGGTAAAAGAAACCTGTCGAATAATTATTGAGGGAAAACCTGCTCTTAACACCAAAGAAGGCACTTTGCTGAACATGTGAAGTAAAGTGGCTCTTATAATGACGCATGAACACACCACAGTACACAGTGTGAACAATGTGAAATTCTGCAGTGGGCAGCCAGAGATGCAGCGCCCATGTGGGGGCGGTACCTTGGTCAAGGGTACCTCAGTTGTGCCGCTGGCAGTTCTGGGATTTGAACCCACAACCTTCCAAACGCAGGGGCAACTCCCTAACCACCAGGCACCAAGAGTGATGAAGGTAAATATACCCAAACGATTAGCACAAAGCTACTTTATGCTAACTAAACTTTCCAGTACTTTTGTCTAAACCATTGTTCTTGCTTAAATGAGAAGTAAAATAACTGAACTTTGAATGTTTCTATCGCTGGTGCTTTCTGAGTGCTCCAGTGTGGAGTGGTAGCCTAAGGGGTGATGAAAGAAGAGTGCCTAGCCACTTGGCTTTCTGCGGATTTCCACAAAAATGAGAGTTCATGAATTAATGACGACCTGCGGCTCTGTTTAGAAATTCAAAGACAAGTACTAGCAGCAGTCTCAGAGCTATGGCGTTCTACATCCTGGTCCTAAAATGACAATTTGTTTGTCATTCACTCTGTCTTCAGTACTTCAAAAGTGTTCAAAGGGCTCAACAAATTTGTGACTATCAAGTGTGACTATTTTTAGGTCACTGTGTATTACCTTCTGGGTCTACTGGAGACCCTGACAGCAAAACGATGACCAAAGTGTCATTGTTAAGGGCTTAAATTCTACATGTTCCTTGCATTTTGCTTTTCCCATTGAAGAAAACTGTGCCTTTGAGAGTGATATAAGTAAATGGGCCCCGTTTAGACTGCCTGCCCTACACAGAACCTACAAAGGAGTCCAAGCTGATGGGCTAACCATGACAATTTATATTTTTGTTCGTTTGAACACTGGTGCTTAAAAACTATTCTTGGTTGATAAAATTTATACAATTTAACAAGAATCTGCATACAGTGCTTTTGAGCTATCAACACTGAGCAAGGTTTATCAGCACAGGTATTGGTGCAAAGCTTTTTTAAATTATGCTGCGTCTTGAGAAAATTCAGGCCAATCCTAATGTTAAGATGATTCAAATGAACACATCAGTTAAATGCACTAGATATTTGGAATATACAGTTGTGCTCATAAATTTACATACTCTGGCAGAACTTGTGAAATATAGGCCATTTTTTAAAATAATATACACACAAATTGACACACACGGGTTAACAGGATATTAAGGGTAATTGTCCACACCTGTGACTTGTTTGCTTATAATTAGTGTCTGTGTATAAAAAGTCAGTGAGATTCTGGGCTCTTGACAGTCACCTGAACATTTCAGCCATGGGGAAAGCAAAAGAACTTTTAAAGGACCTGAGAGAGAAGGTTGTTCAACCATAGAAAACAGGAAAGGGATATAAAAAGATATCCAAAGAGTTGAGAATGCCAATCAGCAGTGTTCAAACTCTCATAAAGAAGTGGAAATTCAGGGGTTCTGTTGACACCAAGCCACGGTCAGGTAGACCAACAAAAATTTCAGCCAGAACTGCCAGGAGAATTGTTCGGGATGCAAAGAAAAAGCCACAAATAACTTCATCTGACATCCAGGCTTCTCTACAGAAAAGTGATGTGGATGTTTCAAGATGCAAAATAAGGAGGCACTTGAAGAAAAATGGGTTGCATGGTCGAATTGCCAGAAGAAAGCCATTACTGCACCAATGTCACAAAATAGCCCACTTAAAATATGCAAAACAGCACCTAGACAAGCATCAAAACTTCTGGAAAAAAGTCATTTGGAGTGATGAGACCAAATTTGAACTTTAAGGTCACAACCATAGATGCTATGTGTGGAGAGGAGCCAACAAGGCCTATGATGAGAAGTACACCATCCCTACTATGAAGCATGGCGGTGGATCTCTGATGTTTTGGGGGGGGCAGCGGCACAGGGAATTTGGTCAGAGTTGATGGCAAGATGAATGCAGAACGTTATCGGAGAATACTGGAAGACAATTTCTCATCAGCCCGGAAGCTGGGGACCATCTCAGTATTTTCATAATTATTATGTTTTCATTAATGATTGTGTTATTTTGAGATGTCTCATGGTTTAATTTGAATCCCATTAAAAATAAAAGAGATCTGTTTTGCCTGATTACTCATGATTTCCTCACAGAATGGAACACAATTTACAAACTCTGCCAGGGTATGTAAATTTATGAGCAAAACTGAAACAGGTGAAATAAGTAACACTGATTATCTTGTTACTGTGGCACCTGTTGGAGGGTGGGATATATTAGGCAGCAAGTGAACAGTCAGTTCTTGAAGGTGATGTGTTGGAAGCAGGAAAAACGGACAAGCATGAAGATCTGAGAGACACTTTGACAAGGACCAAAAGGCGACTGGGACAGAGCATCTCCAAAATGACGGTCTTGTGGTATGTTCCTGGTGTGCAGTGGTTAGCACCTACTAAAAATGGTTGAAGGTAGGACAACCGATGAACTGGCTACAGATTCATGGCCCCCCAAGGTAGGGAGCGGAGGATAGCTCCTCTGGTCTACTGCAGTAAATATTGCTGAAAAGGTTAATGCTGAATATGGTGAGGTGTGAGTGTAGCTTGCTGAGTGTGGGTGCTACATAGCCACAGACCAGTCAGAGTGCCCATTCTAACCCCTGTACTCCACCGAAAGCATCTGTAATGGGCATGTGAGCATCAGAACTGGACCACAAAGCAATGGAAGAAGGTGGCCTTGTCTGATTCATTACATTTTCTGTTACATTATGAAGACAACTGGGTGTGTGTGCTTCACTTACCTGGGGAAGAGATGGCACCAGGATGCACTATGAGAAGAAAGAAAGCAGGCGCGGGCAGTGTGAGGCTCTGCGCCTTGGGTCCTGGCATTCATTTGGATGTTACTTTGACAAATACCACGTACCTAAACTTTGTTGCAAACCAAGCATAACCCTCTATGCCAGTGGCCTTTTTCAGGGTACTGTCCCCTGCCACACTGCAAAAGTGGTCAAGGAACGGTTTAAAGAACATGACAAAGAGTTCAAGGTGTTGATTTGGCCCATAAATTCCTTAATCTCAATCCGATCTTATTCAAAGTAGTCCGATTCATGGAGGCTCGAGATCGCAACTTACAGGATCTGCTGCTTGCATGTTTGTGCCAGATACCACAGCATCTTCAGAGGTTTTGTGGAGTCCATGCCTAGATGAGTCAGAGCTAGTCTTGGGGGCACAACCACACAATATTAGGGAGGCGGTTTGAATGTTATGGCTGACTGGTTTATACAGTATTCGCAGTGAAAACCTATTCTAGGGGTGATGATGCTGTAATGACAGTAACTTGTGTTTTGCACAGTACAACTTTTGGCATTACAGTGTTCCACATTACCACTGGTGCATGCAGCTTACCTCCTTCCATCTCTTCCTGCCAGTTTCGGGAGCTGCTAGCCGGAGAGTTTGGAGAGGCATAGTACTCGCCTCCAGGGCTGGTGTCTATATCACCCTCAACAGAGCTGGACTTTTGCCTCTTGATTCTGTATGAGAGAAAGAGAGAGGGAGAGATTAAAAGAAGGGAAAGAAAACACGAAAGCTATACTTATCCATGCTCCACCTAGAAATGCACAAATGTAGACTGTGACATTGGATAAGCTTTTTAAAATAATCATAAATGGCATTCACAACAGTAGCGCATAACTCAGTTTTGTTAAGAAATCTATATGCATTATGCATTTGTATGTGAGTGAAAACAATGTTAACAGGTGTAGTTTTATTGGCATATAGTTCAGTAAACACTGTCATGGTGAAATTTGTCATTTTTGTTTTCTTTTCTGCTTAGTTTCATTTGCCATAAACAGTTCAGTTCGGAACCAGTGCATTTTAAACAAAAAACCCAACATTACCTACTGAAAAAAATTATAGCAGTCTGACATAAATAAACAAATACTTTGTGCGCTACAGCCTCTCTTTATGTTGAAAAGGATTTTTGCTAGCATTCTGTAAAGCCTGTTTATCTAAGCAACCATTGCTACAAAAAAGAACACACTTGCAGGCTAAACATGGATAGTCGGTTCAATTTATATTTAAATAAATTCACATTTATATGCATACACACAAACAGAAATAGCGCTTCGCCACCGGAAAGCCCGGTACAGCACCAGTTACCAGTTCAAATCCAGAACTATCTGTACCCTGGTCAAATTCCTGTGTTGTTTCCTGTCATTAGGCAGTAACTGTGGAAGTATGCAGAGTTCTCTGGAGGTTGTGTAGTGGTCACATGATTTCTTCATGTGCAGCTAGTGTTAACAATAACGCAAACAACAGCAGCAACAATCGAGGAGCCTCAAGGTCTGATTGACTTGGCATTTGGTTTTGCAGTCAAATGCAAAAGGTTGTAACCCCAGGTTAAAGGACTTTTTGTTGATTTTCTAAGTGAAAATAAGGTCCTCTACAGAGAAAAAAACTAGTTTTTCTGCAATATTTACTGTACAACCTCTATTTATTTGCTGAGCTAAACACACTGAAAAAATAAATAAAATATAAAGCATACACTGTATATTTGCTATACCTTTTGCACAGGCTATATTTTATATTTTTTTCAGTATGTGTGGTAACCCTGCAGGAACCATGACAAATTCAGCAAGGGTATTCGGGTACAGCATGGGTCACTTGGCAGTGAATGTGATGAGAAAAAACATGATCACAGATTTATAACCGTACTGTACCACACTGCCTGGTGGAAAAGCGCTACAGGACACACAAACACACACACACACACACACACACACACACACTGTCTGGATATTGGCTACTGGATATCCCCGCTCTGCGTTCCCCAGCCACTCAAATGGAGCAGGCTGCCAACAGGCTCACTTTGTTTTAGCTTTGCAGTGCGTTTAATGGAAAATAAGAGCATTAATCAGAGCTGGAGTCTGGCACAGAGAGAGAGCAGATAAATCACACGGCCTGCAGCCACCTGAATAACACACACACACACACACACACACACACACACACACACACACACACACACACGGTTCAATATAACACAGGCTGTCCAGTATGCAGAATACAGTAAGTGTGGCAAAAAGATTTGGTTATGTTGGCTGCAGATAGAGCAGTGTGTGTGCGTGTGCGTGTGTGTGTGTGCGCATATGTGTGGGTGTTTGGATCCTTACGTGTATTGAGTTTCTGGAGAAGGTCACTATGTGGATGTGTGGATGTGGGTAGGTCGTGTGTGGGTGAGTCTCTGTACTGACTCTTTGAAGAAGAGAGTATGTGTGCAGACGCATGTGTGTGTGTATGCATTGATTTCCTGGAAGAGGGATGTGTGTGTTTGAAAGGGAGTGTGTGTATATAGACATTCACCTGCTACAGAAGCTGCATCTGTGTATGTGCATCTGTGCTTGAGAGCGCATGTGTGTGTGTGTGTGTCTGTGTGAGAGTACGTGTGTTTGAGAGTGTGTGCATTTGTGTGTGTACACTGACCCGCTGGAGGACGTGCTGGGAAGGGTTCTCCTCATGGCCACACCTGTGGGGTTGAGATCGTAGGCCAGGTGCCCCTGCAGCTCCCCAAGAGAGAAGTTTGGCCCTGTTCCTGTCACCACCGGTGCTACACAGAGAGAGAGAGAGAGAGAGAGAGAGAGAGAGAGGGAGAGAGAGAGAGGTGGGCTGAAATTACTGCTATATTCTATATCAGTATACTGGTGGTGTCATATTTTTCTTTATATAGATAACAATTAGATATATTGCTTAAAAAGTTGTTAAAAATCTGAAAAGTATCGTGATTTTTAAAAAAATCACTGTTCAAAATGCCCCTTGTTCTCTTCTGAGCATTGTTCATTTGCTGTCTTACGTGGAAGCCACTGTTCTAATGGACAGTATTGTAGTATGAGCCAGTGCCATAGGTTACGGCCCCAAATGACTGCACTGCAGTATCAGGGAGTGTAATAGGTTACAACCCCCAAGGACAGCATTGTAGTATCTGAGCATATCCTATTGGAGTACAGTGGGTAGGGAGGGGTGGGGCTTGTTCTATGCACATACCTATGCTCAAATGAATAGGTTTTTTTTTTTATATCTTTTTTTTATTATTATTATTTATTTTTTGGGCTTCTTTTGTTAGCAATATGAACCACCAACATCTAACCAATCAGGACAAGAAGTGCCTGACATAGAGGGAAGCCATAGTCTTTAATGCCGTAGCTAACCAACTACAAACCTGAGTTTTAATAAGACCCCCTGCCCACTGCAGTGACCAATTCCACCACAACCTTTCATGGATTACACTGTCTAAAATAAGAAAAGAAAAATAAAAGAACGAAAAAACGAAAACAATATGACTAATCTAGAGCAAACACAAGAGCGGATATCAGTGGATGCCTGAGTGAGATAAGTGAGGATAAGAAGATCCCACTCTGTATCTTCTAGACAAGTAATTGCTCATCATCCCCCTACTGAAGTGTGGGCTCTCTCTGCTCTCCAAAGGAATCAGTCTGAGTTACCTAGTTAAACATTTATGTGGAGAGGTGTGCCCATCTGTGACATCTTTGGTGACAAATTATTACAATCAATGAAGCACAATAGGGCATTCAAGCCCAGAAAGCACGTATGTATGTGTTTTAGGGGCTTTGTTGGATGTCTAAATTTCAAACAGCTAACATCAGGTATATTCTGCCAAAATCAATGACCTCACCTTTAAAAACAATGCTAGTAGGGCACATGTTATAAGTTACAGCCCTAAAGGACAGTGTTGTAATATGAGGCAGTGTAAAAGGTTATAGCCCTCCAAATAACAGGATTGTAGTATGATCAAATGTTATAGGTTACAGCTTCAAAGAACAGCATTGTAGTATGATCCAACGTTATAGGTTACAGCTTCAAAGAACAGTATTGTAGTATGAGGCAATGCTACAGGTTACAGCCCCAAATGACTGCACTGCAGTCTCAGGGAGTGTTGTAGCTTACAACCCCAAAGGACAACATTGTAGTAAGAGACAAATATTACAGGTTATAGCCTTAACTCTAGGCCAGGGCAGCTGGTGGTTAGGGAGTTGCCCCTGTGATCAGAAGGTCGTAGGTTCAAATCTCAGGACTGTCAAAGTCACCTATGAGGTACCCTTGAGCAAGGAACCGTCCCCGCACACTGCTCCCCTGGCACTGCACTGTCAGCTGCCCACTCAGGTAAATGAGTTAAATGCAGAGAACAATTTCACAATGTTCACACTGTGTGCTGAGCTGTGGTGTGCTCACATATGACAAAAATTGTCACTTTTACACTTGTAAATGACAGCACCAGAGAATGAGGCAGTGTAATAGGTTACAGTCGTGTAGGACAACACTGCAGTATGAGGCAATGTAATAGATTCCAGCACTTAAGGACAGCACTGTAGTATAGGGCAGTGTTACCCCCCCATCAGACAGCATTGTAGGCTGAGAAAGTGCTGTAACTCACTGTCCTAAAAGACAGCACTGTAACATGTTCTATAAATTACTTTCCTTAAAGAACCACAATATAACATAATACAGTGTTGTGGGTAACAGCCCTAATGGACAGTGTTATAGTATTATATATTAAAGCTATCAATAAATTCACTGTAGTATGAGGCAACATGTTACAGGGTACAGTCCTATGGTACATTTGTGTTGTTAAGAGTGCAAGACTGTCACTTTATATTTAAAGAAGTTAATATATGGGACTTTAGAATGAAAGAGTACTGGACATACGGTAAAATTCATATACATGTCTATGATATGAAGCACTGTCAGGAGCTACAGCCCTAAAGAACAGCTCTATAGAGGCCTAAGGTCCATGGCTGGCCTCTATGCTCAACTCACAAAAACAATGAAAACAATGGCCCGTTTGTTCCAGCAGGTAATGCCTATTAACAGAGCTCTTTCGTCAGAACTGAGCCCCAGGCAACCAATCAATCCGACTCTCGTTTTAACAAACACTCACAAGACTCACGCATACACACATACACTCATCCATGCATGCAGTTAAACGAAAGATGGGTTCATGCATCTAAACGTGAAACACACTCAAATGTACTTAAATCCATGAATGAACTACGTATTTGCGGCATATCGAGACAAAACCCCATATCTCCATCACTGTGTGACAATGATACGATTCATGGACCAATAGAAATAGTCCAAAATTACTTGGAGTAAAATCTTTTTACATTAACTTTCATTAAAAGCTGAAACGTTTTTTTCCTTCTGTGTTTTGTTCCAACAGCGATGATATGCTGGTAAATACGCAGTGCTTCTATTACTTTCCTTGGCCGAGCTAAATTAACTTGAAAAAAAAATTCAGTCCAAAGAAGACTCGAGCACTTAGGAAAAACACGCCTGCCTGTCTCTCAGGACACAATTTTTATTCGGAGAGTAAATCAACACAGCAAGATCCTTTAACAGTCACATGTTGCAAAAACAAACTCTTTATGCAGATTACATCCCCTTGGGTTAACATAATGAGAATCTGTATATAATTACAGACAGTTCTGAGAGTCAACAGAATGCTCAGATTGCGTTGACTCCTACTACAATAAAATATGGAAGAAAAAACACAGCCTGGTTAAGCAGATCCCTGTAGACTGCGGAGTCCATTCTAGTCATTTTGCGGCCTGGAGAGACTCCAAAATGCGGCATAATTGAATTGTGGAATCTGATTTGTTATGTCCATCGTAAGGTACTGACGGACAGCACTAACTCCTGCCTCAGAAGCTTCTTGATTCGATAATACGCATGGCATGACTTTTGACCCATGTTTTGATAAATGAAATACCTGTTCCACATACATGCACGAACACAGTCCAATCATGGTTTGTTTTTTTAATCAAACTTAGACACTAATTGCCCTGTAAATAAGGAGCTGAACCCACATCCAACAAGCCTCATTCAATTGTTAGTTCACTACTGTTGTAGCACGTCATCCACACCTTCAGAAAAACAGGTAAAAAAAAAAAAGGTACTTTTTGTTCAGGTACAAACAATGTAAATGTAAAGAGTACTAAATCAATGCTCTTAAGGTCCAGTTGTGTACCTTAAACAGGTACAATCCCTTTCCCAGTGAAAATGGCCATTTTTGTAGCTTTTTATAACTACATTTTTAAAATAGAGAAAAAAACCTGATGTCAAGACAATGAGAAAGTAAAACTTAAAATGTATAACTGTATTGGAATTGCGGTATAGTTCCTTAACCAAAGGTACTAAAGACCCAAGGGACATAAGGGGTATCATCCCCATTGACAGTACCTTAGAACCTTTTTTCTGAAAGCATACTGTACAAAACACTGATTTTAGACTCTAAAGTCTAAAGATTCATTACTGGGGATGCTTGTTAGATTTATAAACTAAAAACAAATGGAGCTTTCAGTATATAATCTACAAATGGTGAGGAGATGGCCGGGTGATGGTAAATAATAATTACTGCCTTTCCATTCATTTCAGTTTGATGACCCAGATTCACTGTTTTTTTTTGTTGGGACTCTTGTATTATCTTGCAAAAATAATATTCACTATCAAAGAATTCCCTAATATGGCTGGAAAGCTAGGGAATTTGCCCAATTTGATATCACTGAGGATTGCATAACATTGTTCTGATTCCTGAACAATCCCGAAACCAATACTTTATCAATAATTAATGGGGACCATATGAAGCATCTGAAGTTCTGAGAACCCGCTGCACCCCCTGAAAATGATGACTATGCTTATTCTCAAAACCAAAGTGACTGGCTTGTGTTTGAGACATGCTCAAATGTATGAGCTGACTTCACTGACATGTCCTGCCCTGCATTCTGATTCCAGAACAGTCAGGCACTCCCAGACTTCCCCTCTGAACTTGACCCAGGAGAAATCCCTGCCACCAAGGATATTCTAATTCTCAAACGTGTTTTTGAAGAGTTTTTCTATCTTTTTTCTCTTTCTTTCTTTCTTTCAAACATCAATTAAGCTCAAAATATAACAATTAAAAGGCATAAATTAGGTTAGGCAAGAAAAGCAAGAGAGAGAGAGAGAGTAATGAGAAAAAAATGTCATTGTTTCCACTGTCAGTCCCTCATCCCTTATAATGAAAGAGTCTAAAAAACTGACAGTTCTGACATGTGTCCTCATGGTAAAGAGCTATCCAACAGAGACAATCTCCATGTTGGTGTTAGGAACGAAATCAGAATTGGCTGAATTTTGCTCCAAACATATGATCAGCAACTGGTCAGTTTCTTATGTTTATTTTGGCAGAGCTGTGTTATAATTTTATGATATAAGTAACCTGAACCAGCTAAGTGACCTCCTGCTAGAATATTTATGGCTAAGCACAATGTATGTGTAACTACTTGTGCTAAATAATCAGTTGTGTCTTATTTTAGTTGTAGCACTTTATTGGATTCACGATGTATAAATATTAAAAATTAATTTTATTTAAAATAAGAGTTTGGCTAACAGAAAGTATTGGGGACAGGCCAATGTGAGTTTTGGGTAAAAAAAAGAAAAAACTGGCCCAAACAAACAAACAAAAAAATCCAGCCATCGGACACGTCTACATTTGGCTATAAAGAAACTGCAATCGGTCATAACAAAACATGATTGATACACCCCTAGTTTGTGTCCGAGGAGGTTAGTCTGTTCCCTTTTTAAACTTATCACACTAAAGACACGGTGGAAGGAGTAAAAAAAGAAAAAAAGAGAAAAACAAACTTTATGGACTTAAGGGCCAGCAAAAGCATCAGCTGACGGGCTGTGCGGCAGTGGCGCTGGTGGTAAAAGAATATAGCGTGACTCTATCAGAACAGGCTGCATTATTTAGCCAGCTGACAGCTGCTTAATGAATGCCTTTACTATCTAATTTCACTCCCCATCCATCACTCTCCATCTGACAAGCAAAACAGTCAGACTACACACCAGGTGCTGTGAGCATCAGTGTTCTGAACCACAATTACACACTCACACACTTGTTCACTCACATCCTCGATCATTCCCACACTCACTCACATACACGCTCACTCATTCACTTTCTTACATACACTATATGGACAAAAGTATTGGGACAGACCTGTTTTTCAGGGTTTGGGCTAGGCCCCTTACTTCCAGTGAA
>JBBPCZ010065824.1:0-12209 GCA_037974445.1 Brycinus macrolepidotus | reverse complement strand
CTATGTTCAGTAGCAAGTGTCCCTGTTAGAGTGAGGTGAAGTGGTCGAGCACAAAAAAAGCAACAAACTTTCAAAATGAAAGTAATAAAAAAAAACCTGCGTTAATGCGCGATAAAATAATTGTCGGCGTTAAGTAAATAATGCGTTAACGTGATAAAATAAAATAGCCCTAAAATAAACATATATCCAAATGGGTAACGTGTGGATGCACATACCTGAATATGACACACTCAATTCAAAATCAATTCAAATATTGATTTTTTTTTTTCAAAGTGTGTTTACACTTATCCAACAATGAAAGCGCAGTAAAGGAAAACACATATACATACAAGGGAAAAAACTGGCCTTCTTAGTGGCCATAAGCCTTTCTCCCCGTCACATGCGGTGTTGTCTGGAGCTAGGCAGTGTGAAAAGTACTGCCTGGAGTGCTGTATCCAAAACTGGAACTTTACTGGCCTTAGGCTTGCTTAGGCTGCCCCAAAGCATCACATTCTAATTCCACTGCTTTATTGAATTTTTCTGGAATTGATCGGCCATGGCGCAGTGGGTAGCGCTGTTCCCTCACACCTCCAGGGTTGGGGGTCCAAATCCGGGTCCTGGCCTTGTGTGTGTGTGTGTGTGTGTGGAGTTTGCATGTTCTCCTTGTGGTGGCGTGGGTTTCCTCCGGGGTAGGGGATAGGCTCCAGGTACCCGTGCCCCTAGTGAGGATTAAGCAGTTACAGAAAATGAGTGAGTGTTCAGCCGTTGAAATACATTAAATACAAGTGGGTATGAAATTCGATGTCGATGAACCCAATAATAAGTGTCTGGTCGCTTTTCAACATATAGTAAATATTAGGGACAAGTCACATTAAATAATCCAAAGGTAAATGCGCCAGTGTAATCTCTGAGGTCCGTTATAAGCCAGAAACTTCTAAAATGAATAAAATTAAATTAAATTAAATGAAAGGTAAAGTCTGCAGGGAAGTTAGTGAGGGTTTATTGCGTGAACTGGAATGTGCCCCTTTTTCTGCAATTACACTGATTTACAATGACATCCTCATTGAGCGTGAACCCCAGTGGCCTTCACACACACTCAGCATGAAACTGGAGAGAAAAGCATTCGAAAACAGCAACGATTCAATACACACACACACACAGACACACACACACACACAGAGACACACACACACACACACACACACACACACACAAACACACACACACACACACATACACACAGATACTCAGACACAGACACACATACACGCGCACACACACACACACACACACACAGACACATACATACACACACACACATCTGGTCATAAGGCACAAATAACTCTGCACTGTTCTACAGGTAGAGGACCCTGTACTGAGAGCTTCAGACAGAGAGAAAAAGAGTGGAAAAGTAGAAAGAGAGGTAGAGAGAGACAAAAGAGAAAGAGGGGGAGAGAGTTGGGAAAGGGGTGAAGAGAGAAAGCATACCAAGATAGATGAGAAATTCACAAATTGTAACTTTTCATCTTTTTCTGTATTGTTTTACAACTTCTTCACTTCTGCTTATGTTTGGGGGGGTTTTTTGTATTGGTTAGGCATTAATGAGAAAAAAAAATCATTTTCTGCTCCTGCCATGTCCTCAGTAGTCATGCTCATATGACTATCTTGAACTCAGCTGAGATAGGGGGCTCCAGTATCTATTTCTTCTTTTTGTTCTCCCAGTCTACCTCTTTTTCCTTCTCTACATCTCTCTCTCTCTCTCTCGCTCTCTCTCTCTCTCTGTCTGTCTCTCTCTCTCTCTCTCTCTCTCTTTCTCTCTCTGTCTGTCTGTCTTAGGCTTAGTTGAGTGACATCCCCAAACTGAGAAAATTCAATCTCAGTTTGTACAAAAGAAACTGACTGATTATCAATGACACTATACTAGACTAGACTAGACTATACTGTACTGTACTGTACTGTACTGTACTATACTGTTCTATACTATACTGTACTGTTCTACACTACACTATATTATACAATACTGTACTGTTCTACACTATACTGTATTATACTATACTATACTGTTCTATGCTACACTATACTACTTTATACTGCAATGTACTGTACTGTACTATACTGCTCTATACTATACTGTACTGCACTATACTGTTCTACACTGTACTATACTACGCTATACTGTTCTACACTGTGCTGTACTATACTATACTGTTCTACACTGTACTATACTATACTGTACTATTGTAAACTATACTAATACTATACTGTACTGTACTGTCCTACACTATACTTTACTGATTTACACTATACTGTTCTATACTATACTATACTATACTATACTATACTATACTATACTATACTATACTATACTTATACTATACTATACTGTGCTGTTCTACACTATACTATATTATACTGTACTGTACTGTTCTACACTATACTATATTATACTATACTGTTCTATACTATGCTATGCTATACTATACTATGCTATGCTATAAAAATAAAGTTTTCAAAAATGGACAAAAAACCTTAAATATGGGTACACAGTTTGTACTTAAACTTTTCATTGACCAAACAAAGTACTTACGCCCCTTCCAACCTTTCTATAACATTTTCGTTTGGAGATGCAAGTGCCATACAACATTTCCCTGTCAAAAAATTAGACTGTGTTCCACTGTGAAACTGTACTGCAGTAGGCTGCATCTGAGGAAGACCACTCCATACCCCATTCTACGCAGTTAAAATTTCCATAGTAGCAGCAATGCCCAGCCTGGGACAGCGGGACGGTGGGGGTGGGTGTTAAGTGCCTCACCCATGGGCACAACCAGGAGTACGTTCCGGTTGCCAGGTTGCGTATGTCTCTGTGTAGGATCCACATCCCCCCAAGATGATGAAAGCTCCTACTTTTGTGATTGAAGGCGCATCTCACTGTTCTCCACAAGGCAGATCTTTTTGTTGCTGACCTTCTAGTTAGAGAGAGCACAGCATTTACACACACGCCCACATACACAAATACACACACACACACACACACACACTCACACACATGTTCTTCTTAGAAACTTTATGACAAGTGTAATTACTGTCATGTGTGGCTTGTGTGTATTTTTAACATTACGCCACTGGAATACACACAAACACAGTAGGTGACAGTAGAAAAATGACTGATAATGATCTGTTTGAGATGTGTGGCAGTAACAGAATGCTTTATGTAAAGAAAAGACCACGAGAGAGATTGAACACAGTGTATCGAAACAACAGTGAAGCATGGTGGTGTGAGTCTGAGGGTGTATGGAATAAACTGAACCCTGGCAAAGGAGAAATACCACTTCATTCCTCAGAGACATACCACATTCACTGGTTTGAATCTTTGTGAAGAATTAGACATACTGCAGCAGGATGGAGACCCAAAACATACAATGGTTTTGCACCACCTACTCGAAGACCAAAGAAGAACTACTTGTGCTGAATGTCATGGACCTTGCTCCACTTCTGTTTATTAAAAAAACTACACTTAGCAGACATGTTTATTACCAAAGCCCATTACCAAGAAATATTCTTCACCAAGAAAATGTGATGACTAACTGAACTGGCAAAGTTAAGAAATGTTCAGAAAATGTATTTATTGTTGCAATGCATCCTTAAAATTCTTACTTTTTCCATAATCATTTCCGACTACTTTGGAATCTAGTCGAGGTTGCATTTACCTGGCTGCTTCTATAAAGTGTGTTCTCTTCAGCTCGAGTGCTGCAGTCTCTTCTGCATTATCAGCTACTCTCTGCTCTCTTTCTCTCTCTCTCTCTTCTCTCTCTCTCTCTCTCTCTCTCACTGTCTCTCTTTCTCTTTCTCTCTCTCTCTCTATCCTTCTCTCTCTCTCTCTCTCTCTCTCACTGTCTCTCTCTTCCTTTTTCTCTCGCTGTATCTCTTTCTGTATGTCTCTCTCTCTCTCTCTCTCTCTCTCTCTCTGTCTTTCTCTCTCTCTCTCTCTCTCTCACTCTTTTGCTCTCTCACTCTTTTGCTCTCTCTCTTTCTTCCTGTGTGTATGTGTGTGTGTGTATGTGTGTGTGAATGGCATACAGAATGAGCTAGCTTCAGTTTCTCCCTGTTCACTTCAACTTACTGTGATCTACAAACTTTCTGGCAGCCTTTCATCTGGTAAACCAACACACACACACACACACACACACACACGCACACTTCTTTCTCTCTGTCTTGCTCTCTTTCTGTCTGTCTCTCATCTTTTTCTTCTCTACCTTCAACCCCCTCCACCCCCCCACCCCTCTCTTTCTGCCCCTCCCTCAGTAGTCAGCATTTTTTGCCTTTGAAAGATGTTAAGGTCCCCAGTCTTCCACTGTGTGTAAGTAAGATGAGGGTAATGAAGAGGAAAGTGAATCAGACCCAAGGGGGAGTAATTCACACACACACACACACACACACACACACGTACACATACACACACACACACAGGTCTACTGCTGCATCATGGTACTTTATTAATCCTGTAAGACCTAAGCTACCACCTTCATATTTGTATTTTTGATTGTAGAAAGTTGGAAACTTAACTGTGGAAAATGTCTACTACTTCACGACTGAAATGTTGGTCCTACATGGTTCCATTTCAGTAATAGCACTTACGGTCTACACAAATTTCAAAAACTGAATTTTCAAAAGCTGCGGTGGGCTGGCGCCCCGCCGAGGGTGAGTCCCTGCCTCACGCCCGTTGACCCCGGGATAGGCTCCGGGTACCCACGACTATAGTAAGGATTAAGCGGTTACAGGAAATGAATGAAAGAATGAATTTTCAAAAGGTGTTATCCTATGATAATGCCAAGTTTAAAGTCTCTGAACTTATCAGTATGACCGAATCCACTTCCAATATTTGTCTATGAGATTCACGTCAAGGGGTGTCTACAAATCCTTTTGGCCATTTATTTACATGTCAAGTTTTTCATGTGTAACACTGATAACAGTAATAACCATCAATCTGAAATAAATGCTTTATTTACTATTTTGTCATACAACACCCTACGTGTACCCCTCCACTAAGAACAGACTTTTATAAATGTTCTCTAAAATTTTACTTAAACAAAATTTTTATCAAATGTAATGAAAATAAACGATTGTGAAAGAACGTCTCAGACATCAGGCAGTGTATTTGTAACCATTTCATGTAATAACTTTCTGTGAGGGAGCTTTAAACTCTTAAGATGTCTGGTTCCTATCACCACCACTGTGACACAGTTCTGACTCAGTCTGCCACTCTATAGAAATGGACATCTTTCTCATATTGCAAAAATGATGAAAAATAGGTAATAGAAGCTTGTGGTTAATGACACTGTATCACATACTGTCATCTGTAAATTTAAGTACGTAAACATAACTAAAAACAGGAGCAGGTTGAATTTTATCTGCACATTTTTGCACATTGTTTGTACACCTTGGCCATCAAAAGCACTACACAAATAGAACTGATTTGATTTGAGCCATGACTGGTGCCTATGATAGAGAGTATGAGAGAGAGAGAGAGAAAGAGAGAGGGAGAGAGAGGGAAAGAGAGAGAGAGAGACAGAGAGAGAGAGAGAGAGAAAGAGAGAGAGAGTCCCACTGAGGCTGATTATCTTAGTGTTTGCCCTGGAGAGCCCCTAGCCGGGGGGGTGGGGCGCTTGCTAATTAATTACACATCAGCCTAAGGGACTATGGTGTCTAAATGACACTCATCCTTCTGAATAGGCGTGTGTGTGTGTGTGTGTGTGTAAATAATTGTCAGGTCCCTGTGAAGGGACTCAGTTAACAGTTTGAATCCATAGTGGTTGGCTGCTGTTTTCAGAAAGAACTGGAGACCCCCCTTATTCATATCCCCCCCCCCCCCCCCACCTAATTGACACATGGTCACAGTTTATGTTACATACAGGACACAGTAAAGGTTATATCAGTTATAGTGGCCTAGTCTTGCCCTTTTTAAAATTGGCACATGGTTTTTAACATGTTTAAAATGTTAAATAACTGAACAGATGTCTACAAAATTAACCTGTCATATTTTTTTTTTACTTTCAAAGGAATGTTAGCATGTGTTCATCAGGTTTCCTACATGCTTATGGGCTAGTTTCCCAGAACGTAAACGTAGACTTGAACAGGTTTTCAGTGATACCATTTAGGTTTAGGTTAAAACTGCACCTGCAGAATGCCTCGTATTTAAAGACAATTTCGCAAGTAAAAAAAAGTAAATGTAAAGTGGCCCCTTATAGTCACGCTTGAACACAGCACACAGTGTGAACAGCGTGAAATTCTTTCTCTGCGTTTAACCCATTCACCAAGCGAAGCAGTGGGCTGCCACCAACGATGAGCAGTGTGTGGGGATGGTACAGTGCTCAAGGGTGCCTCAGTTCCACTAGCAGTCCCAGGATTCAAACCCACAACCTTCTGATTGCAGGGGCGACGCCCTAATCACTAGGCCACCCAGCTGCCCCAAAAAGTAACTGCTGTAAATAAGAATGTTTTACTGCACTGTAGTTAATGCAGTATGCTGTCATGTTGGAAGGAATGTTATATAGGTCCAGCTGGACCTGAACACCATGCATTGAGTTGTAAAGCAACATACCCGCCTCATTGTCATTCCACTAAAAATGTCTAGTGTTTTCAAAACAGGCAGCTAAAACCTGCTCCAGGCACGTCTGTAAACGCTGATGTGATGATAGTACTGTGCATCTTAGCAAAAGTTTGGAATCGGTGTCTTTGGTGACTCATTTTCAGATACAGATCTACGCTATCAGAACAAAACGTCAGATCTCAATTTTTTTGATCATTCAAAAATGCCAGCTGTCAGTTAGACTGCCTTAAATTTTTAAGACCAACAGAAATGGCCCAATAACAAAAAAGTTGTTATTAATGTGCGTATTATGTTGTTACTAACTTACAGAGTACAGTAATGTGGAGTAATCCAATTTGTTAATTTTCCAGTATGTTAAACTCAAGCTGAGCCTCACATGAGACACCCCCGGCCATCTGGGTTGCCAGAGTACTGAGCCTGGTACTTCCCTCTTCCCTGTTTTCTCTCTCGTTTTGGTTTCTCTCGCTATCCTGATTATCTACACCTGTCCCACATTTCACTCTCTCCATACTTATACCCAGCCTGAGCTGGAATCTAGCATATATATCTCCATCATGTCTACTGGCTAGCATGGCGTGTTGTTAGTTTGTGTGTGTGTGTCCTCTTTAACAGAGCAGACGGACTCCTGGCAGGTCCTCTTCTTTGTCGAAGACACTGACTAGGCAGACCTACATGGATGAATACGGCAGGTCCGGAGCTTCCCTCCTCCGCACCATAGTGGGCTTCAAGGAATCTTACGGAACCGTTTCTGTTTAACTGTTTTGCTGCAACCCGAGCTTAGTTCTGGGATTGTTTCTGTTTCACATGTTGGTTTGAAGCTACACTGTTACACTGAGGCATCGCCTTTGTTTGCATTTCTCGCCAAGACTCCTGAAATCGAACGAGTATCTCCCGTGAGTGAGTCGTTTACCTGGGCTCGCCTGAATATGACACTGGGCACTAAAATTTCCAGAAAACTGTTTCCCTGCAGAGGCTGTGTACCTATTTTCATTTAGAAAAGGAGGTTTTGTTCTGACAGCAATAATATATAACATGATTCTAATTTGAAAATGCTGTGCAACTAAATGAGCAAATCGAATATACATACGTAACAGTATAAAATAATGCAATAATATATAAGACTAACTACACTTAAAGGAAATCACTTTGGTGCTGGTTTTAATCCGTGTTCTTTTACGTTACTTGCAATTGAGTAAAACTGAATCAGTTGTGTTCAGTTCTGTGTTCATTTCAATATATGATTTTATAATCATATAAAATGATGAGTAAATCTCAGCATATTTTCCATCGGCCTCTGGCATCCATTGGCATATTGTTTTACTTGTTTTAATCACTCTCTTGAAGCTATCTTTTCTCCCAACCTACCTCCCGTTGTGTGTTGCATGTTTCTTATACTCCTTGTTTTACACAGTGGCTGAGAAGATCCTATTTAAACCCACAACTTATTCCATATTTCTCGCTTTGTGTTGCTTCTTTAATTTTCAGTGGATGAACATAATGAACTTAAGTTGAATGTGGGATTTATACATAATACACACATCTACTCTTTTTTATTGCATTCTGTCATATTCGATTGTATTCTATTCTATTCTGTTCTACTTATTTTTTATTTTACTCTACTTTATTCTATTCTACTCTACTCAAGTTTTCACAAGTGAATGTCTGATTTCCAGAAGGTATCTTTGATGAAAATTTAGTCAGGTGACTCTAAAGATCTACAGAGATCCTCGCATGAAAACTGTCGTGCAAGAAGCGGAAGACCTTTGGCACAAAGGTGAAGATGGAGATTAAATGGATGGATCTTCCTCAGACTTCCTGGCAGAGAGCTCCGGGAGCGCTGTCAGTCATTTCATGCTGTAAGCTGATATGTGGGCAAGCTGTCAGGTTTAGAACAAAAATGGATGCCTGCCATCTATTCTGAAAGATGCAGATGAATGCTTGAGCATTTTTACACAAGCACACGCACACACGCACGCACGCATACACACACACACACACACACTCTCACACACACACACACACACACACACATACACCAACACCCATACAGCTGCAAGTGTGTTTGTGCGTGTGGTGTTTCTGTGGTCTGCATTTAAATGTTACTGTGCTCCACTTAACCCAATTGGTCAACTGTTTTTGGAATGACAGATCTTATGACCCTTAGCTACCTATTCATTGAACCATGGATTGTCCCCCTATGGCAGAATGTGTCTTTCTGATACATCTGATTGTTTGATTAGTGTTTCCTGTATCTCATTTACGTACGGCTTGACCTGCGTGTGTCATGCATGTCAAACTTCCCAAGTGACTTGGAAAGAAACCTTACATAAATACTGAAAGTTAAGAATGTTTTCTTTTGTAAATCCTTTTGTAGATATAAGGTTTGGAGCTGAAATCAGCTCTGTATGTGTATGTATCAGCTCACCTGGGTTCATACTAATTAATAAACACATACACACACACACGCACACACAAACTGGTATGTCTGTTGTCAGAAGGAATGGTCTAAGGACTGCTGTACTCTAGTAGTTCAGTCTCTCTCTCTCTCGCTGGCTCCCTCTTTCTCAGTGTGTGTGAGTGGGATTTGATAAGTGTACAAGGTTCAAGGTTACTTTATTGTCATCAGAAGCTGTGTACAGGTCCATAGTGAGATGAGACAGCGTTTCTCCATAGGTCATGATGCAAACATGTAGCAACATATGACTGAAACAAATTGACATCAAAATAAATCGGCATGACAGCAATGGGTCGTGAGAGTTGGTGGTTGTGTGTCCATAAGGCTGTGTACTCGGTCCTCTCCTCTATACCCTCTACACCCATAACTATGTGGCCACACACAGCTCCAACTCCATCATCAAATTTGCTGAGACACAGTAGTGCTGGGCCTCATCTCCAACAACGATGAGACGGCATACATGGAGAAGGAGGAGAACCTGACATTGTGGTGTCCCAGCTGAATGTCAGCAAAACCAAGGAGCTGGTGGTGGACTTCAGTAGGAGACTGCAGTGGTCCTACAACCCCTAAACATCAACGGGACTGCAGTGGAGAGGGTGAGTAGTGTCAAATACCTGGCCGTTCACATCTCTGAGAATTTTACATGGACTGAACACATTCAAGCCCAGTCCAAAAAGGCAAGGTAGCCTCTTTACCACCTGAGACAGCGGAGGACGTTTCGGGTCTGTCTGGTGATGCTAACAACTTTTTTAATCTGGTGCTGTAAAGAGTGTGGCTTGGAAACAGCTCAGTACCGAAAATTAAGGGAGTACAGAGAGCGAGATGGTACATCTCTACCATCTCTGGTCCTGCACCAGGAGATGCTGTACCAGAGCAACTAGGACCATCAGAGACTCGTCTCACCCCAGTAAATGTCTTTTTGACCCGTTAAAATCAGGTAATATTTTGACCAAAACAGAGAGGCTTAGGAGGAGCTTCTATCCTCAGGATATGAGACTCCTTAACCAGGACATGGCGCCACAATTTTAACTGTTCATAACACAAACTGAACTCTCTGCCTCACTGTATCTCACCTGCTGTCTGTTATAGAAGTCTGTATGTCAATCAGCAAACCAGCATATTGCACTTTTACAGCACAGATATTCTATTCTGTTACATTTTGCACACTGTATAAATCTTTTAATATTTATAATATTTGGTTTAGTTGGAATACTCTTTTTCTGTATATTTGATTACCTTAGTTTAGCCTTTCCAAATTTCTTTTTAATTTAAATTATTATTTTTTAACTTTCTTGCATAGTCTTACAGGTCAGCTCAGCGGCACGTTTTACCACATGTTGTACTTGTATAACGATGTATATGACAAATAAAGAATCTTAGGTCAAGTCTAGTAGGGGCTATTTTCCTCTGGTTGAGGCATGTGGTGATGGTCTTTGAGGCAGTAACATCATTAATGCACTTGCTGATATAGGTAGTCACAGACACCACATACTCCTTCAGGTTGGTAGAGCCGCTGTAGGTTGCAGCCTCCCTAAACACTGAAGAGCAGAGATGGCTCATGGCAGTCAGATTTTTGGTTTGGCATGTCTGACGAGCTGTCTGTCAGCTGGGATCAGCATGTGATCTGAGTAGCCAAGGTGGGGTCGGGGCTCAGCACGGTATGCGCTAGTGATGTTTGTGTAAACACAGTCCAGCACATTCACCCCTATCATTGGAAAATCCATATATTGGTACAATTTAGGCAGAACTGCGATTTGCATGTTTGAAATCTCCAGCAACAATAAACAGTCTGTGTGGGTGTGAGTTCTGGAGCACCGCAAAGTTCAGCCAGCACGTTGTTAGCATTAGCGCTGGGTGGGATGTACACTGCTACTATGAGCACAGAGGTCAATTCGTGCAGTAAATAAACAGTCCTAAACTCCAGCAGCGATGAGCAGTAACTGGAGACCAGCATAGAGTTCACACACCAGTTAGTGTTGCCTGTAAACACACAGCCCCCTCCTCAAGTTTTCCAGTCAGGGCAATATTACAATCAGAGCAGAGTGTTAGCATGTTGCAAACCTGGGTAGGCGTCTATGGGACGCTGTCGCTGAGCCATTTCTCCATAAAAACAAAAACACCAGCAATCTCTAATCTTACAGTGGGTAGTTCACTGGAGTCGGATGTAGTCCAGTTAGTTCTTAATCAGACCCGCCAACGTCATTTCATCTGCAATTTTAATGATCTGGTTCAAGCTGAACTCTGCTGAGCAGTCGTGTGTCAGCAGTGTAAAGAGCAAGGTGCTAAGGATTCAGCTGGATGCAAAGGCCTGCCTACTTTCCGCACTCTCGGATTTGTTCACACCATCTCTGGGTGAACTTCCACTGACTGATAGCTCTGGCCTGCCCAGGGATCCCACGGCCCACTTCGCGTAGCAAATGGAGCTCCCACAAGGTCACAAGGACCATCACATCCAGTGTTGTTTTGTCTTGTTTTCAGTATTGTAGAAGAGTTTTTCAGTCATACATGAAGAAGTGCATGATACTGGTGCACGTGGACATCGAAACCTGTTCTAAAGCCATAATTTGGCAAAAAATCTAATTTACAGTTACCAGTTTGAGGAAACATAGCATCATGCTAATTTGTGCGGTATGTGCTTTCATCACACGATAGCTATATTAGCCTCATATATTTAGCTGTGTAAAACCAAAGAAGTAAAATGTGTGAAACTAGAGGAATGATTGCTTTAATGATAGATGTTTAATTCTGTAATATCGCATATTGTCAGGTCTGTGTTTCCGCCACTAGAGGCCGCCATTAGTTACGTTTTGTTTTAGGCCTTGGGTTCATGTCATCAGGCGTCTACAACCCAGGTGTTAGCAATGAGCACATTAGCTGGGTTGCTAGGCGCCTGATGACATGACCATGTGTTTATGTTTAGTTTAAGTTTAAAAGGAATGGCGCGTGGTCACCGACCACCAGGGTTTGGCTTGGGGTTCTCTCATGCAGGAGGACAGGACCTCCTGGAACCTTTGAAGCAAGCCGCTTTACCTGTGTGGACCCCAACCAACAGCCAACTAAGCAAGTGGCACTTGGCTGTGCTTGTGTAAGGGTTGGAATGCATGTTTAGAGAAGGGCTTAACCACTGTGTGTGTCTGCCAGTACAGGCGGGAGGTGTTTCGACATCTG